>NEWO01000878.1:188230-213564 GCA_003013225.1 Phalaenopsis aphrodite
CATACAACTTTATTTGATCAAAATCACAAAAAATACCATACTCATATGAGGTTGATAACAATGATCATACAAAATCAACATGTACTTCTTGAGAGGAATCAGACCATAAATTTGAAACATGAGAATCAACCTACATATCTAGAGAGAAATCTTGCAAGAACATTGGGACTATTAATTAAAATATTTCATCATCTCAAAGATGGCAACAGATATTTTATAGTCAACAATAAGCTCAGACATAATCTCAAACTCCAAAGATAGTCTTTGGCATAATCTAATAATAAGGATTAGCAAGATGCTTAAATACTAATGATTGATTAGAATCACGAAGTTTATATGCAGAATTTGGATAAACACAATAGTAATTTACATAGATCAACTCATCATCAACATCATGATTTTGAACAGGTGGAGGTGATACAACTCCCCAAGCTTTTGAAATTGATGCATGCTTCGTAAGCTTTAGAATTTGATAATTTGAAGTATAATATGATTACCCATCAGATAAAAATGTCTTTCGATTTGAATGGATGGAGAAATCAAATAAATAACCTCATAGGACCTATACTAATATCCTCCATATAGTTCAGGAGATACTCATAATATAAATATTAATAGCAATAAAAAATTTGAAACATTAGTGATGATTTATAATATCCATAAGATTGTTGATGACTCTGAATGTATTGTAATTTATCATAATCATGTGTCCATTATTATGAGCAATCAACATAAGGGGTGTTTATATAGGTACGAATATTATCAAAGCACAAAGTGTAATGCGATTCACAAAGCTTTATTTTTTATTTGAAAGCACAAAGTGCAAAGTGCAGAGCGAAACGGCAACGCTTTTATTAACCAAAACACTAATTTGATATATAAAATTATAAATGTATAAATACATTAATGAACAATAATAAAACATAACGTATAATTTAAAGGTTGATATAAAATAGATAATAAGAACATAGTACACTAACTAACTTGAAGGCAACAATTGATAGAGAATGTTTAATTCTTTCGAGAATTACAAATTTAAAGTAAAATATTATGGTATTAATTTAAAGTTGCTCTAAAACCTAGTATTTTTTTGGTTCACCCTCATATCCTGAAAAAGGGGTATTTACATGCATACCACCCTATGTATTTACATATCTAACACCCAAATATAATATGTAAAAATTGAAGTTTAGGAATTGGATATGTAAATACATAGGAATTGAGATGCACGATTGAGTAAATTATAGACTAAGCCAAAGTTGAAGAAAGACCGTAGTGTTCAACGTGCACTTTGAAATCTAGGTCGAAGTCAAATACGATAATCGACTCCCTTGTGCTACTCTAACTCTTGAACACAAATGTCCGCTCCTTGCACTCCTTCGAACACTTTGGCTAAAGCCTTTATTTACCCTTGCTATTCTATAAAACAGACCAACTGGCTTCAGTGCTTTGAAGCACGCTCCAACAAGTCAAAGCGAGCATCAAATGCTTCGCTTCACTTTGCTCGTGACGTGTGCTTTTAAAAACACTGATAGGTACCATTTTGTGCAATAAATGATGCCTAAAACTTAAAATCACATTTAATTAGCCCATATCAAAATTAAATCCATGCTACTAAAGTACGATAAAATGCATGAGCTTGATGAAATATGTCAATAAATTCATAATAACAATTCCAAAATGAATAAGGAGAAAGTTATAAAATTTTAAACTTGTAATGTATTTTTTTATTATAATTAATGGATCATAATTTTTTTGGCTTTATCAATCTCATGAAATAAATGAAAAAGATTTATGAATTAAGGCTAGGGTTTGCATATCCTTACCATTAAGAAATGTGTCATTCAAACTAATTGACGTAGAATATTGCTTTGATTCTAATTGATAAAAGATAAAGAATTAAGTTGATGCAAATTTGACTATTGGTCATTGATTTCTATTCTTTTTTTCAATTGAAATTATGAACAAGATAATTAAGAGGGAGAAATCTATCTTGGTTATTCAAAGAAACACTAAATTTTGCGGGACCAAGAGAAGTACTATTCGATTGCCATAGAGTTTAGGCAGTGGCTACATAATACAAAAAGCCCCGAGGAAAGCTTACTGCGACTATGATAGTATCAAAAGTTGAGTTAGTAGGGATTTGTTATGATTGTACATTTCTAGGAGGAAATAAGTATCTCATTGGTGTGTGTGGGAGACAGAGAGAGAGGGGGGGGGTGGGGAGGAGAAAAAAAAAAGAGAAAATAAGAAATAGAATCTTCAATTCAATTAATTGTTCCACTATTCAAATCAAATCATAAGCCCCTATTTATACAAATAAGGTATAAACTAAACCAAAACTAATTTCAACCAAATAATAATCCAAATCCAGATAATTTTTAATAATCCTATCATAAACTAAAAAATATATATAATTTTAAATAAAATAAAAAAAATAGCTAAAATAAGATTTAAAGCTAATAAAAAATACTAAAAAAATCTAGCAATAATCTTGTGCTACATCAATAATACTTAGTAGTACTAACCTTTTTAATCCCTCATTTCTAAGGACCAGAATATTTATACCTCATTTGTTATCTTGAAGAGATGAAGCTCAAAGATTACAATCAATGTGACAAAATTTAAGCTAGTTATGTTGTGTACCTTACAAAATTCATTATTATATGCAAAAATCCAATTTACAAGCCTCGATCAAAATTAGGATTGCTAAAGTAATAAATGATTATATTAGGACAGTTGGAGTTGCATTTATTAAAGAAAATATAGTTAAAAGATACATTAAGGTGATTTCAGTAAACATAAAATGAATAATAAAATCAAAGAATTAAAATAAAAAACCACATAGTTAAAATAAAATAGAAAGAATTTGTTGAAAAGGATTTAGAAAAATGTCAACAACTCGTACAACAAACAATAACATGACTAAAAGATGAAGATATACAAAACCTCAACATATAGTCAGCAAAGCCAAATAAAGATGATCATGATGCCACATATTCTATAAAGGAAAATAAAATACAACGAATGTGATCACACCTGAAGCTCGGTTCATCATAAACCATAATAAAAAGTTTAGCACCTTACATTCCAGAACCTATATCTCTATCAGAGTTCTGTAAGGTAAGATCACATGGGGCGTATCTGAATGTGTGAAATTCTCTTCTTAGAGAAATATAAATTCTTATGTATTTACATATATGACACCAAGATAGTCATATTTATATGCATATTACTCAAATCTTTAACATCACATTAAAGAAACTGTTGAGTACGGAGCCCTATTACACACAAAAAAAAGAGTAAATAACTATTCCCGCCTACTTCTCCCGCTCCCTCCTCTGCCTGTGAAGCAAAGCGATGCTTCACCCTCCTTATTACTGTCATGAACAGGCAGATGGTTGTGCGTGTGTTGTTCGAACGAGAGGAAGGCATCAAATAGCAAGGCAGAGGCTCCCTTGGACTACTTCTTCGGTTGTTCTGCTCACTTGAAGAAGAGATACGGGAAGAAGATTGCACGGCTTCTGCTCCTTTGGTTCTTTAGTGTTGGCTTACGATAGTACGAAGAAAGAATCGCTAGAGCTGCTCTCTGTGGCTTCTCACGTTGCTCTCGGGTAGGTAAAGAGAGAGAGAGAGAAGGAGAAGAGAGAAACACAAAGAGAGAAAAGTCTTTCTTGAAGTCGACGTGATCGACAGTGTAAATCCTCAAAATAATAAAATCCTCTGCAACTCTGTGGATGTAGTCAATTTGCTGAACCACGTAAATCTGTATGTTCCGCTGTGTTTCTGTTTTGTAAATTTTCTCGTTCCAAATTTTTGCTTTCTTCGTTGATCGTTCTATATACCACAACAATTGATATCAAAGCTTTGATTCATATATGAGAAAAGACGATATCAGGAGATGAGGTGAAGGTTTCAGGGATCGAGAAGTTTGATGACACAGATTTTAGTTATTAGAAGATGCAAATAAAATACTACTTATATGATAAGAAACTTAGTCTTCCGTTATTGAGGAAAATACCGGAATGAATGAATGAAATTTGTTGGATCGACAAGTTATGGGAGTAATTCAATTAACTCTGTCAAGGTCCGTTTCACACAACGTAATCAAGGAAAGAACGACTACAAATCTCATGACAACCCAGTCAGATATGTATGAAAAGCTGTCAACGAATAACAACGTATATTTGATGAAAAAGTTATTCAATATGAATATGGCGGATAGTACATCAGTTGTACAACACCTGAATGATTTTAATACTATCATAATCAATTATCGTCTGTGAAAATTGAATTTGATGATAAAATATGTCATATGTGCACTGATCTTGTTGATTTCGTTGTCAAATAGCTAGGAAGCTATGAGGATGACTGTTAATAATTCTGCAGATAAATCTAAACTGAAATATGATGATATTTGAGATTTAATTTTTGAGGAAGTGCGCAGGAAAGACAACAAAATTCTCAGTTTCGAGTTCAGCACTGAATGTTAATTCTCGAGAAAAAACACTGAACAAGAACTCCAATAGAGGAAGATCAAAATCAAAGCACAGAGACAGGAGCAAGTTAATGTCTGGTCAGAAAGCAACTTGCTGGAATTATGACAAACTGGTCACATAAAGAGAAACTGCAAAAATCCTAAGAAGACGGAGAATGACAACGCAAATGTGGTAACTGAAGAAACACAGGATGCACTGCTGCTAGCAGTTTATAGCTCTGTTGATGACTGAATACTGGATCTAAAGGTTTCTTTCCATACAATTTTTCATCAGAAATTAATGCAAAATTATGTTGCAAGCGACTTTGGGAAAATATTTCTAGCAGATGAAGAAGCTCTGAACATGGTAAGAATAAGAGACAATGATATTGTACTTCCTAACAAGTACAAGTGGACTCTGCAAAAGGTTAAACACATTCCTAAACTGAAGAAGAATCTCATTTTTGTTGGACAACTTGATGAGTGTGGACATTCAGTTGTGTTCTAAGATAACACTTGGAAGGTTAATAAAAGAGTTTTGGTACTAGCTCAGGGTAAGAAAACAAGTACGTAATATATGACTACTGATTTAATTAATAGTATTGATACTACCATTGCAGAGAGCAAAACAAAATTGTGGCATTGCAGATTTGGTCACATGAGTCAGAAAGGTATGAAAGAACTTCAGTCCAGAGGCAAGCTGCTAGAACTGAAGTCAGTTGATCTCAACATATGTGAGAGTTGTATTATGAGGAAACAAAAGAAGGTCAGCTACTTGAAAAGTGTTAGGATGCCAAAACCAGAAAAACTGGATTTAGTACACACAGATATGTGGGGACCTTCTCCAGTGACATCTCTTAGAGACTTTCGTTACTATGACACATTCATCGATGATCACAGTAGAAAGTTATGAGTTTATTTCTTGAAGCATAAATCTGATGTATTTAATGTATTCAAGACTTGGAAAGCCGTGATTGAGACAGAGATAGACTTAAAGCTGAAATGTCTGAGGTATGATAATGGCGGTGTAATGAGCGGACTGGAAGCATGAGATTGCAAGCTACCACCTACTTTCTGGGCAGAAGCAGTCAACACTGCAGTTTACTTGATCCAAAGAGAATCATCTGTTCCATTAGATTGTAAATTGCTTGAGAAGGTCTGTAGTAGGAAAAAAGTCAAATTTTCTCACCTTAAGACTTTTGGCTTTCTTCCCTATATTCTTATTAATCTTGATGTTCGTAGCAAGCTCGAGTCTAAGTAAAAAAAAAGTTCTTTCATTGGCTATGGAGACGAGACATTTGATTATCGTTTTTGAGATGATCAGGATCAGAAGATCATAAGGAGCAGGAACATGATTTTCAAAAAAATGTTATGTATAAGGACAATTCCAGTACAGCTTCTAAAACAACACAGCAAGAACCTGAGTTGGTAAGGTTTGATGATCTACCAGAGGTCACAGTGCAAGGCAGAGATGCAAGTGACGAGGAGAGTAGGTCCGAGGAACTCATTCCTATTGTTCCACAGTCAGCTTTCCACTCCTACAGCTGTAGTTTGCAGGTCAGAAAGGACTAGACGTTCTCCACAACGTTACTCTCTAACTTTGAACTACATTCTGCTGACAGATGATGGAGAACCACAGAGTTTTGAGGAAATCTTGCAAGATAAAAATTCGAGCAAGTGAGAGCTAATCATGAAGAAGATGTATTCCCTGCTACGGAATCATACTTGGGAGTTGACAAAACTTCCACTAGCGAAAAAGACATTACATAACAAATGCGTGTACCGGGTGAAGACCGAGAATAATGCAGTAAGAGATACAAGACTAGACTTGTTGTAAAAGGCTTTCAACAGAGGTGAGATATTACCTATGTAGTGGGAGTTATAAGCAGATACATGAGTAACCCAGGGAAGTGCTTGGAGTTACAAGACTATGTTGACGTTGATATATCGACTAAAAATGTTATTCTTGAGAAACTGAGGTTGTGCTCAACTTCAATTGGTCTTCTAGCTTGAAGACGGGGTTTTGAGTTGTAGAGGTGGGGGATATCAGTTTGAGGAGAAAGAATGATGCCGCTTATGTATGTCTCCAAGTGGGAGATTTGTTGAATGTGGAGCCCTGTTACCAAAAAAAGTAAATAACTATTCCCGCCTACTTCTCCCACTCCCTCCTCTGCCCACGATGCAAAGCAATGTTTCTCCCTCCTTATTACTGTCGGGAACAGGCAGATGGTTGCGCGTGTGTTGTTCGAACGAGATGAAGGCATCGCATAGCAAGGCAGAGGCTCCCTTGGACTACTTTGGCGGTTCTGCTCACGTGAAGAAGAGATACGGGAAGACAATCACACGGCTTTTGCTCCTTTGGTTCTTTGGTGTTGGCTTGCGACAGTAAGAAAGAAGAATCGCTAGTGCTGCTCTCTGTGGCTTCTCCTTGGTTTCTCAAGTTGCTCTTGGGTAGGTAAAGAGAGAGAGAGAAGGAGAAGAGAGAAAGGGGTAGAGAGAGAAATCCTTCTTGAAGTTGACGTGATCGACGGTGTAAATCCTCAAAGTAACAAGCTCCTCTGCAACTCCGTGGACGTAGGCTGTTTGTTGAACCACTTAAATTTGTGTGCTCCACTGTGTTTCATCTTTTCGAATTTTCTCGTTCCAATTTTTCGTTTTCTTCGTTGATCGTTCTATATATACCACAATAGAAACCACCATAACTATCTTTTCAAAGTGAGATACACATTACAAAAGTGTGATAAATGTAAATATCAAACTTTGGGTGTTAGATATGTAAATATATGAGAATTGTGTATTGTGTAGTATGTAAATTAAACTTCCCTTCAAGGAAATTCATCTATTTTTATTAATCTAAAGCACTTCTCTGGCCAATCAACAAGTTTGAGCAACAAATAATAGAAAAGGTCATATATGCAGCCTACGAATGAGATTATCATGTTTTAAAAACAATGCTAGACTTTACAACAAAAAAAGATAGAATTACATGATAAACATGTGTGTAAATTTCAGTTTTTCTGTGCAAGCATGCCAGATTAATAACATTCATTCAAATATAAGTGATCGAAAGCTTTTGTAGATAGCATTTATAAGCTTTAGTGAAAAAAGTGCAATATCCAAGATTTTTATAACTTTTATTGATAAAAAAGAAGCATTAAGAGAGGAATTTTTTTCCCACGTCATATTAAAAGAAAAGAACAAACTAGTTAAGTAATGATAGTGGAAGAGCTGCAAATGAATAAAAAAAAATGTAACAAAGTACTAATTAATCTAATAATGCATAAACCATAATCTAATAAGTATTTTGCATGAAAAAATACATTGGATTCATGAGATAGTAATGAAAGAATGATATGCCAGGCTACTTGTACAACATAAGAGGATTATATTTACAATGTTCTAGTATGTTTTAGTATTTTAAAATCAAATTTTAATTTATTATTATTTAATATTTGGATTATCTTTATTTTGAACAGGATAATAAAATTTTAGGATTTTTGTAGATTGAACTTTTAAATCTTATTTGGATTCATCTGGTTAATAACTCTGTATTTATAAGTAGCAGTTAAATGAATGTTATCTAAATTATTGATTAAATGAATGGAATTGAAAATTTTCCTCTCTTTGTCCTCCCCATTTTTATAACAGCTCAAAACTGTCAGGTTCTCTATTCCTCTCAGTATCTCTATTCACAAAATTCTTTCTCCTCACAGGTTGTTACAGTACCTAACAATGTGCTATAGTGGCCTTACATTACTCAAACATGTGCTACAATAATACCATGGCAATTAATTCCTAATCCCTTGTTTCCTCGCTCAAAATGGAATTGAAAAATTCCCTCTCTTTTTCCTCCCCATTATAACAGCTAAAAACTGCCAGGTTCTCTATTCCTCTCAATATCTCTATCTCACAAAATTCTTTCTCCTCACAGGTTGTTACAGTGCCTAACAATGTGCTATACTGCCCTTACATTACTCAAACATGTGCTACAAAAATACCATGGCAATTAATCCCTAATCCCTGTTTCTTCGCTCAAAGGCATCCTCTCTTAACTTCCTCAATATGTAAAAACTCGAAAGCAATCAGTAGTCAAAAAAGAATACAACAAAAACAAAAAGCCTTTATGCCACTAAGTGGGGTCGGCTAAATGAATCCTTTTCTCCATTGCATCCTATTGAGTGTCCTATTTTCATTTAATTCTAATAAATTAAGATCATTTTTATACAATATGCCCAAGTCTTTCTAAGTCTGCCTTTGTTTTTCTTAATATAAGTCGAATTTAAAATATCTAGTGTCCTAACCGGATCATCATATGGTCGACGTTTAATGTGACCAAACCATCTAAAACGACTCTCTAATTTTGTCCGCCACTGGAGCTACACCAACCCTTCACGGATATATTCATTTTGCATTTTGTTTGTATGTGTAACGCCACTCATCCAGCTAAGCATTCTCATCTCGACAACACTTAACTTTGTTTTATGCTTCTCCTTTAAAGGCCAACATTTAGCACCATAGAGCATTGTAAGTTTCACCACCATCTTATAAAATTTTCCTTTCAGTCTATGCAGTACTTTTCTATCACACAATTGGCCCGAAACATTCCTCCACTTCAACCAACCAACTTGAATTCTACTAACAACATAGCCACCTATATCACCATCACTCTAACTCAAGATATCTAAAGCATTCAGACCTTTTAATAATTTGGTCACCTATAGTTACAACTCAATCATTAGAGTTACTACTACTGAAATTACATTACATGTATTCAGTTGTAGTTCTACTCAAACGAAGGCCTTTAGATTCCAATGTAAACCTCCATAAGTCAAGAATTTCCTGGGCTTTTTTTCATGTCTTATCCACAAAAAGGATATCATCGGCGAAAAGCAAACACCAAGTTACATCATCCTGTAAATGTCCAGAAAGAACATCCATAACTAAAGCAAAAAGATATGGGCTTAAAGCCGATCCCTCATGTAATCCAACTAAAATAGATCAAAAAAGAATACCAATATAAAATTCATCATCAGAGGTTCATCATAAGATTGAAATTAAATTAAACCATCCTTTGTATATGAAAGCCAAAATTTCTAATGATATTTGCATCTAAACTTCACCCACACAAATCCATTTGTTACCATTATCAATCTACACCACCATGTTATAAAGCCAAGAAAATTTACTTTTGTAGGTGCATAAATCAGGAATGGGCAATACATCAAAAGCATATAAAACTGCCTATAGAGCAAAAAAATATTGATTGTTCATTTTGGAATCAAAATTATGAATTTATTAACACATTTCCTCAAGTATATCTGCATTTGAGAATCACTTTCAAAACAATCAATATTAATGTGTTTGATTCCTATCGATATTCATGAGATGATTGAGGAGCTCATGAAAAACATCAATGCCATCAAGATAGGTGTTATATGATCAACTAGTCCATCACAATCCAAAGCCACCTCATCATTATGAAAAATTATATAATATACCAATCTTCCAAACTCCAAATTTCAGAAACATATAAAAATTCTGTAAGTTCACATTTGTGTCACTTCCACTAGTTCCAAAATTAAATACCTGTGATAGGTTGACTTATGAAAATCGCTATCAAGATGGTGATCCAATAGGATAGCAATGTCATCAATTTATTAAACTTCTGAGTATTCAAAGTAATTTAGAATCTCTTAGAAACTTTCCAAAGTTTCTACAATAATCCAAAGTGTTCCTAAATGAAATTAAACAAATATTAACAACAAAATAATCAATAGAAAGGGTCCAAGCAACAAAAGATTCAAATTTCAAATTGCCAAATAAGATATATCAATCTTATTTACAATTAGATATTGCTCATACGAAAGGGGAAATTCAGGTAGTGTTATCCACAGGTACATTTCAGTCTTCCGAAAAAACATATTTGATGTCTAATGATTCTTTCTACTATTAATAATATTCATAAAATTCCAAAAATTTTAAAACAAGCAAACAAAGAGGGAAAGTGAAGAGAAGCAATGACAAAAAAGAGAAAAAAATCACGGAAATGATTCCTTAAAAGACAAATATTGTCATTATGTTATCATGGTGACATACTATCAATTTGTCTTCTAGATTACATCAATTCTCTTTGTATGCTAAGTCCTTATGGCATGCATAATCATTCATAGTGGACCAATTCCACTTTGTTAGAAGATCCACGTGGCAGTTTGTCCTAAAATTTTTAAAAAACTTAGATACATTCGTTTAGCTGGTTTTAGGTAGGGAAGAGTAAAACCCTTGACCATATAGTGTAAGTAGGTGCACACTCCTACACAATATACAGCCAAAGACTCCCTCCAATCCACTTGCAAGGATTTGGAAACCAAGCCTACCTAAAGAGATGTTGGATCATTATGAAATCCAAACAGGACTCATGGACTAAAACTAAAAATGAGTGATGCAAAAACAAAAAAAAAAACTATTAATGACCAATTAGCCACAAGGGAAGAACTATTCACTTGCAAAGAGATAACAATACAATAAGTAAAATTGATGCTAAATTTGCAAAAATTGAAGAACATGCTGTACTAAATGGCTCGACTGCAAAAATAAATATCCCAAAAAACCAAAAAATATAAAATAAAATTGCTGCATAAGTTGTGGCAACGACCCTCAAAGTCCTAAAGACATTGATGAAAAAACAAGAAGAGAACCATCATAGATGAGGAATGCCAACCACTACATAGACATCCACTGATTTTAAGCTAGACGCCAAATTAAAAATGCCTGCCATTAATGGTGTACACTTATAAGGCGAACAATTGATTGGAATTCTTAAAAAAATACATATACCTTTACAAGTACACTAATGCAAAAAAAAAAAAAACTATTATTTGCGTGGCTGAAGATATCATCCAACATAAATATGTGAACTAATTTAGAATCCTTTGACTAGGATCAAACTTGAATAACTTTGGCACAAATTAACAGCTAATTGAAGCCTAATTTTATCNAAAAAAAAAAAACTATTATTTGCGTGGCTGAAGATATCATCCAACATAAATATGTGAACTAATTTAGAACCCTTTGACTAGGATCAAGCTTGAATAACTTTGGCACAAATTAACAGCTAATTGAAGCCTAATTTTATCCGATAACAACATATTTATGTGAACTAATTTATAATCCTTTAAGTGGGATCAAGCTTGAATAACTTTGGCACAAATTAACAGCTTATCGAAGCCTAATTTTATCCCATAACCATGAGCAAAAAAGTATATGCAATGACATAACCTAAAACAGTGATATGAGCAATCGGTTTATATACCACTAAGTTCATGTGACATGCATTCTCATTCAGCATCACGTGTCCTTAAGCTTTTAGATCATTTGTATTCTAGTTGAACAAATTCTTAAAAATTATCATTAAATTTATTCATTTTTTACTTAAAATTAAGTTAATTAATAGGATATTTATAAGTAAAACTCATTGAACACAAACCAAAGAAGAAATTGTTGAATGGAATCCACACATAATAGAGTCCAATAGCAAACTAGCAATTAAATCATAAACACATGCAATGATCAATCATTCAATAGAAGAAATTCAAGGAGCTTTAAATATTTTGCTTGCTTTTAGACAATTATGGTAACAAGGCACATAAGACAGCACAAACCAACCCATTCTTGAAGCCATTGGCTAGAATATTTTATCCCATAACCATGAGCAGAAAGTATACACAATAACAGAACCTAAAATAGTGATATGAGCAATCGGTAAAATATGCCACTAAGTTCACGTGACATGCGTTCTCATCTAGAATCTTATGTCCTTAAGCTTTTAGATCATCCTTATGCTAGTTGCACAAATTCATAAAAATTATCGTTAAATTTATTCATTTGTTACTTAAAATTAAGTTAATTAATAGGATATTTTTAAGTAAAGTCATTGATCACAAACCAAAGAAGAAATTGTTGAAAGGAATCCACACATAATAGAGTCCAACAACAAACTAGTAATTAAATCATAAACACATGCAATGATCAATCATTCAATAAGAAAAATTCAAGGAGCTTTAAATATTTTGCTTGCTTTTAGACAATTATGGTCACAACGCATGCAAGACAGCGCAAGCCAACCTACACTTGAAGGCATTGGCTGCAACCAGCTAGTGAAGGCAGCACACATATTCAAAACGAGAAAGAAAATAAAGGGGAGGAATTAGCCAACGAAAGAGTTTGTATGAAGACCAAATAACCACATTATGTCATTATGATTACAATCTTCCAATTTGATTTCTATATTAAAACCAGCTGCGTAAACCTCTAACACATCTAAACTTAGTCATCTATAGTGACCATATTCTAATTTATTAGTTGATTGACATGACAGTTTATCCTAAACTTGTAGTAAGCTTGTGTGATCTCATATTGCTTTGGGTAGTATTTGGTTGGGAAGAGTGAATCCCCAACCCAATAAAATAAATAGGTGACACAAGCACCCTCACAAAAAACACACAAAGACTCTCACCAATTTATCTTATAACCACATTTTTACAAAATAAGGATTACACACATGTTATTTGGATTATTAAGTGAATATATACAAATTAAAACATTGCATTCCCCCTAATTCTCTCCCATCTCCTCTCTCTAATGGTCCTCCCCCACTTTGAAGCCATAGTAACTCAGTCATTTATTAACTTATAATTATAGCATAAAACCTAACAAATGGCCAAACATATGAACATCTCACACAAAGCTCCCCACAACGAAAAAGGAATAATAGAAACAGATTGATATGGCACACATGTAAATAACTAAACGTGTGAGAAAAAGGTTCTAGGTTATACTTACAATGGTGAGGCATGTCCACAACTTTAGCCATCACGCCATGCAAATCACTCCCGCTATACCTCTGTAACATAAACATTAAGCAATGATGTTATCCCTTACATGATACAAACATCAATTCTAATCCAATGCATCAAATACTCTATGCCCTAAATTCCCAGTTAAAAAAAAGCTTCCGAAGAAAAAAAGAGAAAAAGAGCATTATGTTAACTCATACGGAAATAATCATATATTAACAAGGATACTCTCACACTTACCAAATGTACATCAATCATTGGAACTTCAGTACTCTTCCGATTCAAAACCAAAAGCCATGGAATATAAAATTTCTCATTTCCAACTTGAAATGATCTGCAACATCATTTCCAATTTAGAGCAACTGAATTTCACAACAAAAGTTAATAAATGATATTATGCTGTACCACACATGGCATTTTATAAAATTTAGGATTTATATGTAGCTATCTGAACCTTTACATGATATAAATTAATAAATATTAAGCTCTAGTTGAAGCTCATAAACGATAGTAATGTACCACCCATTCTAAGTTCTTGTTGAAGCAAAGCAAACATTGCTAGAAATTACACTAGAATGAGGATGACCAAAAAAGTGCTCAATATGCAACTCAAACAACTAAACATGATGAACTATGGATAAAAAAGATGGACCTTATTTTTTGATAATAAGGATTAAGAGGTCCAAAATGTTGAAAACACCAATATAGTTTTATTTTGATCTCGGACATATGAAGAAAAAAGAACCTAAAAAATTATGCATAATCTACAATAATAGGATATCCTACGCCTACCATTGTAGAACAATTTATACTGAAGCCAACAAGGTTGTCTCAAAAAAATAAAAAATGAAGCTCTAAAAAGAACATTGATTCTAAAATTTAAGGATTATCATGGACTGTCAGTCACTTTGACACATGGTTACTGCTATTTTATTCATGGTTATTTTGATTTTTTTTTTATTGTTTCGTAAGGGACTCATTCTATAAAAAGATTCAATCATTCAATGCAAATGAGCATGCGAACCACAAGAAACTATCAACGAAATTTAGAAGACACGAAGATAAATCTCACATTTTATACGGATCAGCACCCGTGAAGCCAGTGGGCTTTGCAATCGGCATCAAAACCTGTTTTTGGGTAAAGATGATTAGAGAATCAACGCGAACAACGAAAACCCTAATCAAGAAACCGGAGGCACACTACCTCGCGATTAACCGCAAAGATTGGACAGTGGCGTCCAATCAAATCTTGCCATACCGTTCTTGACTGCAATTATAAGAAGTAGCAGAGATATGCAATATGATAAAGGTAAGACAATAATAATAATAAAAAAAAACAACAAGGTATAGAATGTTCTTGATTTTGGATTCTCACTCCGTGGTATTGGCCCGCCTTACTCATCGGAACGATCTCGCCTGGCCTGTAAGCGAGAGAAGTGGAGGCTAGAAGCGTGAGGAAGGAGAAGAATAGAATGGATTTAACATGATCGCAAAGATGTCTCCTCATGGCGGCTATCGCTCGCGGAATGGTAGAGATAAAAGAAATAGTCGGCATGAAGAATTATGCTGTAAATCAGTGAACAACAGTGGGATCGGCAGTCAGTGTTCTGTGCATCAGTACTTCTCTCTCGTCTAAGGATTTCGTCGCGTGAGCTCGTCGATGGCAACTCTTCCGAGTTGCAACGGCCATGTTGAACCTCTGCAGAAACGCAAATGTATAGATTTACATACCCACCACCCAATTCCTGTACATTTACAGAAAGATTTTTTTTTACATTTATACCACCCAAATCTTTAGTTTTACAAAAAAACTATCAATTTAACTTTCAAAAGAGACCATAAAAATAAAAATTCACCATTTTTATGCATAGATAAGATGCCGTGTGTGTAAAAATAAAAAATTTGGTGTTGGATATGTAAATAAACAGGAGTTAAGTTGTGTGTATATAAATCTTAATGCCTTTTAAGTGAGTTAATTTAAGTTGATAAAAATTTTAAATTAAATTTACATGCATATCAAATTTACATGCATATCACACAATTCTAAGGGTGCGTTTGGGGCAGCTTATGCATTTCAGGATAAGTAAGTGCAGCCCGCGGGTTGACCGCGAGGTTCGACCCGCGACATGCGTTTAGTGTAAAAATGTAAACTCATTTTTGGATAAGCAGACAAAACACACGATTCAAACGGTACAACGACATTTTCAAAAATACTTCCGCACTCATAAACTGCCCAAACAGTCCCTTACTTATCTAACATCTAAAATATGATATTTACAATTTAAACATCTTGATTTTAAAATTTGTATTTCACTTTTATAAAGACAATGATAATAATATTTTTGATATGATGTTAAAAATTTGTGTGCATGTATGTGAATATTATGTTTGTGTCAGGTGAATACATGATAATCATACGATACGTGTGTAATTGCTCTAAATTTTAGATATTATTGTTCAGTATATTGATTAAATTTTAGCCATATTGAATTTAAATTCAAAACTACAATCATATATATGAAGTTTCTATTATAACCTTACAAAAGCTTACCACCCTTTGAGCCAAACCCCCTTGTTTATATTATTATTGTTATTACTTTGTTTGATAACTCATTTGCTCAATCTTGATGAACTTTGATTTGTGTTGCATTCATTATTATGAATGTGTACACGATGAGTGAAGTCATAAAATTATAAAATTCGAATGCAAATTGGCATGGCATAACATTTTTTGCATAGGAATTTGTGTTTTAAAGTTTGTTCGGGCACTATTTTAGGATCATTGAGTAGGTCCAAATAAACATATTTGCAGCAAAATTATATTTCAGTTGAATCTGAATCTGAATATGTCATATGAATCACACTCATGAAATAAATCATAGAATAGGAGAGAAAGAGAGAATGTGTGTGTGTGCAATAATGAAAGTAGAAGAAAGGAAGTGGGCATATAGGCGCCCAAGACTGGGCAGAGGGGCGCCAAGCTAGGCTCTTAGGTGCCTAAGACTTGGCGCAGGGACGCCGGGCTGGGCTGCTAGGCGCCAGAGACCGGATGTAGAGGTGCCTGGGTAGGTTCTTAAATGCCTAAGACTAGGCGCAAAAGCGCCAAGTTAGGTTCAAAAAATAGGGTTTTTGTCTCCCATCTACAAAGCTCACGCGGAAGGTTTCTATAGAACTTTGCACCATTTGAAGCTATTTATGAACAAAAAATGGCTCTAAAGCATTCATATGGAAATTAACATGTGTCAAATCAAAACTAATATCAACAAAAGGTGTACATTTTCGAGCACGACTCCATCAGTTCGAATTCTAATTTCATACCTAACAACTCTACTGAAAGTCTTTATGGATGTCTTAAGCTATGTATCAATGTAATATGGTGCCATAGACATTAAAATTTGATGCCAACAAATAATTTACTCAACTCATTTGTATTTACATATAAAGTTGTTTCCAATTTAAAATCTTACACATTCCATGTTTATACACTCGTTATTAAATTCACCTAAACATATAAGAAAAATTTTATACATCTAAAATCAATTTATAACCTCTGCTGCAGATCCTTCCATTCGTTCAATTACGTAGATTTTTTAATATTTTAAAGCAATAACGTGATTCGAGAGAAAATGTTGAAGAATTAATTAATTAATTTTTTTAATAATAATAATACATAAGAAATTAAATAAAACTTTAAACTTATATTCATTTTTTTTAAATATAATAATTTAGATACTCATTCAAGTTAAATTAAAGCAAAATTATATTGACTTATTTTTTTTAATTAAGGGAAATGAGAATAACTATTGGAATGAAAAATCACTTCTTTTAAGGCTCGTTGGTGGCTTGCGGGCTAGCTCAACCAATTTTGTAGGTGGATATGACTATGAAATTATAAATAGAAACCGAGCTCAAGCCAGGCCCGACCCCATTTTGATTTATTAAAGGTCGAATAAGCCCATCCCACGCCAAGCTTGGGCTGCCCAATGCCCAGGTCTATTTGCTACTACACTTAGTCATATTAGAGTTTATAGTTTTACTCAACAAGAGACTATGGATTCACTCAATATTGTGATAGGTAAAACTCATATTTTTTCACAACCATGTATAATTTTATTCTATTTTAAAGCTGCTTATTCTCTTATATCTAATATATTTTTACTTATTTAAGTATTCTTATTATTGCTTTATAATTTAATTTATCTATTTTTTTGTTTACCGGAAATTATTTGATTACTAGTCAATTTTGTTATCTAAGATAATGTGATTTTAGTAGGAAGTTACAGTACAAGTTTATTATATTATATTTGATTTATATTGATGTTATATTTGATATAAATTGACTGAGTAGACTTCATGTGTTGGTGACAAAATATTATATTTTAGAAGTGTTAGAGATGTACAATCATTATTGATATTAGCTTTGCAAGTTGATAGATTGTGGATGAAGAGATGCAAAGCATTTTTTTTTATTTTATGAGAGATGGGGGTGTAATCAGTATCTTTTATGAAGGATGTTAAAGCTATGAAAGAATTTCCAAATATATTTTTTAAGGAGTTGGTGAGTTTGCCTTCGAAGAGAGAGATTGAGTTATGTATTAAGATAATGCTTACTAAATCTTTTATTATGAAATCTCCTTATAAAATGACACCAAAGAAATTTCAAAAATTAAAGGTGCAATTATACGAGTCATCAAACAGAGTTTTATAAGGCATAGTTATGAAGTAAGATGAGTGAACAAAAAGTAGTGTGAAAACAACATTAAAAATTAATTTTGGAGGTGGTTTTGGAGCAAATATATAAATTATAAACAATTTTTAGAGAGGTTATGGTGGAGGGATAGATGTTGTAGTTCAAAGGGAGTATTATATAAAGTGTGTGGTTGACTAGAGTGAGCTATAGTTTGTAGAGTAAGTCTGAAGCGACTTAGTGTGTGAGAGTGACCGTGTGCAAGGGAGAGAAGACTTCAAAGAAGAAGGCAACACATAGAAAGAAGAAAAACAAGATTAAAGTAAGGACATAAAAAACTTAGTTCTATTGTTTTACACTTTTCTTCTTTTTGTAGTTTTTAAAAATTAAGTTTGTGTATTTTCTCTCCTTAGTTGCTTATGTGTAGCAACTAAGTTTTATCCACCAATTCATGCAAAATTTTTATGTGGTAGCTTTATGTTCATACAAATGTCTCAATGGTGGCTTTATGCTCATGCAAACTTCCATGCTTACATTAATATTCATAAGCGAGCAAGTTATGGCTTTATGGATTTAGTGAAAAAACATGCTTAGGATATCTAGCTAAAAAAAATAATTCTAATTATATGCTTGGAATGGGTTATGTTCATATGTTAGATTTTTAGAGAGCATTGTTCAAAGTTGATATAGTTAAGTGACGTTAATATATATATATATATATATATATATATGAACAAAATTTTAATAAATTTTTTTATGAAAAGCTATATAAATTCAAAGGCACTGTAAACAAATTATTTTTATGAAAGTTATATAAATTTGAAGGTTCTCTGAATGAATTATCTTTTTTATAAAAAAACAATAAATTATTTTTATTTAAATTTAAATGAGCTCTGAAAGTGAGAAGCATAAAATAACTTTGCATATGCTCTAATTTTTGACATCCTCATAAACTTATCATTTTTAAATCTGAAAAACATTCTAACTAAATATAAATAAACTTAATAACAACCCTTTCTAAAATTCAACAAAAATTTTCTTAAAGAAAAATCAAATAAAATATTCTCAAAACAATTTTCTTAAAAGAAAATATTTCAAAACTAAAAGATATCTCCAAAATACAAACTTTTCAAAAATAAAATCTTTTTAATATATAGATTTTTCTAAATAAGAGTAATTTTTTTTTCTTATAAACAAAAACTTTTTCAAAACACAATTCAAAAGAAAAAAATTCTCAAAACAAAACTCAAATATTAAAAAGCAAAACTTAAACTTTTTTAAAATTCAAATTGAACATTTCAAAGCAAACTCATTTTTTTAAAAAAGTAAAACCTAAATGGAATACTTAAACAAAAAATTAAAAAAAAAGATTTAGCAAAGCAAAACCATTTTTAAAATCAAACTTAAGCAATACCTAAATCTTTTAAAATAAAACTTAAGTAAATCTTTTTAAAATCAAAATGAGCAAAGTAAAACTTTTAAAGAAACCTAAACAAAACTATTTCAAAAGTAAAAATAACACAAAACACAATTTGTTTTTTTTTTTCAAAAACTAAGGCAATGTATAAATTCTCATACCAAAATTGTATGAATTTATAAGTCCTCTTAAATAGCTAACTTATATAATGCATGTACATAGGTTTGACCCATAAATGAACATGTTCCCTTTCAAGATCATGTGATCTATAAGCTTAACTCCTAAACATATAAGCCTTGAGCAGTTTTATACTTACACATTTCTCCCATTAGATTTACTCACATGCTTAAAAATATCTTTGTATGAAAAAAAAAATAATTTACAAAATTATCCTTTCATAATTGTGAAAATAAAAATCTTAAAAATTTAAGTTTGTGATTGAAACTTAAGTACGAAGAGTGTAAATATGAAGGGTTTGAATGGAACCTTTTCTATCATGTAAGATTAAGAAAAAATATAGCAAACCAATTATATAAAGGCAATCTATGAAGGAAAATCAACGAAAAAAATGAACACATAGGATAGAAAGTCAACTATTAAAACCTGAATCTAGAAGATCCTAATTTTCACAATGACTAACAAACTAGGAGCTAAAATAAATCATGAATTTAATATAATACCCTAAAATAACTCTAAAATATACCAACATAAACCATGGAAACCACCACTATGTTGATCTACATTGAATCCTAAGTTAGAAAACTTATAAACAAAACCCAGAAACACACACACCATAGAATAGTCTAGTCTTGATGCCAAAGCTAGCTTGGTAGGCACCACCTAGCTAGTGCTAAGGACTAATACCTATAAAAACTTTCCTTACCCCTTGGATAATGAAGGTTTCTAAAATGAAGTAATCATGATTGTTGATAAATGCACCTTGAACCACCTATTGGCAAGAAAGTCTACTATCATTATTACTATGGTAATAGTTGATACCTTTTTATTATTTGATTGGTCAATATTTTAAGGATAATAACACACCTGAGAAATTGAAAATTCATGGGCATCTTAACCGAGGGTGTTGTACTTAAAAATTAGGTTATTTCACCCATTTAGCCTCTTAATAGAATCTAAGTTTATTTGAGGGTTAAGGTTTCACTTTCATTTAGAATTCTTCTAAAATAACATTTCCTCTAGTTTAGGATTTAAGGTCTTTGTAAACCTTTCTGATCAATCTCTTTTAAATCCAGATCAATTGATTGCATTCCTAGGGTTGTCCTTCCTCCCATAGTTGACTAACCCTCTTTTAGGGTGTTTCTATAAAATATCATCACTAGATTCTAAGTCCTAACCTTTTAATTCCAATCAACTCTTTTTAACCGCAATCATCAATCTAAGATTCTGAAACATCAATCTTCAAAACACTTACCTTATAATCACGCTTAATATAATCCAACTTCAGTCATGAGTATTCTTAGGTCCCATAACTTATAAGATATAATTACTTGGAGGGCTTACTCTCATAAGGATGTCAGACCCCATAATATAATAGACATTATCTTACACCTATAAGGCAGGAAATTTTTTTTTATTATACATACCCATAAATCTTAATATTTTCTTCTTCTAAATAGTTAGATTTCCTTTGAGGTAATATTTCTATCATTTAGGATAATCTTGTCTTAGTGAGGGTATTCTTAGACATCCTCCAAGACATAATTAACCAAAGGGATACATTCCTTTGAGATCTGCTCTTGATCTAGAACAAGTAGAAAAACTGGATTTCTTAGTTGTGAGTTCATCTCATATAGTTTTCTTTGCGAATATGTTTCTAAGGCATTTTCGATTCAATCTCATTTTGGACATACACACTTGGGTTATCACGCGAATGTTATCTTATGAAAGTAATTCATGTTCATTTTAAATTATTTGTCTATTTTTATTATATTTTCTTTCTTTCTATTTCCTCCTCCTTTTGAACCAACTTCATGTTTCAAAAGAGAGACATATCTAGGAAGACAATTATACAAAAACGATAAGAAAAACTGGTGACTCCAAAAGCATAACTAAATGGAATGAAAACAATCACCACCAGTGCTTTCAACTCATAGTTCACTTGCTCGTTGATCAATAAATTATTTGACAAAGTAGCAATCTCCTCTTCAATCATTGTTACTTTTTTTTGGCTATCATGGCTTGCTTCTCAAACTTCTTAATAAGCATAACTGAGGTCTTGTCCCTTTTTGTAGTAGCAACCCATTTCATCTCAGCTCGGTCTAATGTCATCAATTGGAGATGGGAAGCATCCCACATCTTCAGTCGGCATTGATCAACTTTCTTGTATAGTTCAAGTTGCTTAAGTGCCTAGAGAGACTTGAAAAATGCACATGATCGGATCACCTCCATAATGGCAGATGGGAAGTCTTTAGCCAATGGTGAACCACTATACCGGTTCACAACCCGATCAATGGTTTTATTTAAACATCAAAAAAATTTCATATCTTAGCCCCTTGACTATGAGAGGAAACCTAGTTAACTGAGGAACCCTTCATGTTCTTTTGATATGAAAGAGAGAGTTGGGGAGTCGACTCAGCAACTGACTCCTTTCTCTCAAGATGTTGCACTTTTTCTGAAGATACTACCTTTTGATATGCTTCAGATTTGGTCTAGGTTATACAAACAGGTCGATTAACCTCAGTCCTAACAATCAAATCAACGAATGGAGGAATGCGAAGAGGCACAATCGACGGTGCTGTTGCCTCTTCCTTAGAAGATTCTTCCTCGGCATCATTATAATGGGGTGACCAAATGGCTCCCTCGATTCTCACAGACTTGAAGGAGCTGCATCTAAGGTCTGTTTGAGGCAGCTGCACCTTATCCAGCTTATGCTGATAAGAGCTTATCCTGATAAACTGCGTTTCTACAACTGATCCTGATAAACTGTTTGCTTGTTTGGTTTGTGCGCTTGTAAAACAACTGATTTGCAGCTGTTTCTGGATAAATGACAATTTTACCCCTGAACTGAATAAGTTGTTAAGCTGTTTGGTTTCTGCAGTTTGAAAACATTTGATTTGTAGCTATTTGTGGAAAAATGATCCTTTTGTCCACATGTAGTTGAGCTGTTTGCAACAGTAATATAATGAGAAAACATTTAATATACTAAAATCCAAAAAAAACACTACATAATAGTTTAAAGAAAAAAGATATGCTTCTCACTCAAGGGAGACTATCTACAAACCTAATAAAAATAAAAAAAATATATATAACAAAATTACCACTAAAATTATGATAATATTCATTTTAAAATGTAGAAGGGCCATGTCTGAAGCAACGTTCTTTGGTTGAGATGTCGTTGAACCCCGATCAACGCTGTTCGGTTGAGACATTATTGAGCCTCGATCGCTATGGGTAGTAGAATAGGTTGGAATGTATGCCCACCTGAAGAACTGACACTTATCCAGACTGTTTGCCCATTGTGAGCACTTGTAGAATCGCCAGCTGTAGCTATGTGGCTAGTGCGATGTGAGTAACACAGTAGACATCCCACAGTGGCAAAGCACTTACCTGGAGTTCCCTGAAAAGTTTGAGCTCATTTTTTTCCCATAAAAAAACAAAAGAAAGATGTTAGTGATTTAAATGTATTTACACATCTAACCCATAATCTTCAATCTATTTTTTAAAAAAATGAAATATTAGTATTTTATTGTGATGTGAAATCATCTCGTGATATAAATGTAAAAATGCACATTTTGGAGAGCACGAGACTGGTAGAAAAGCAACGGGATTTATCACAAGTGATATCATGCCCTTCCTCATGGTGGCTTGCTCCCCAAACCAATTTCTAACTCATCACATCTATAAAAAAATGTAGCAAAAAAACTGTATATCTGATATTAAATTTTGAATTAAACTATACATATGAACCACCATGGAAATAAGAACAACCCTTGATTCACTGGGATGCCCAAGCAACTTACAACTGATAAAAAAACAATGTTTTGGGTGCTAGATTTGTAAATAGCAATGTTTCATGTGGTAGATTTGATAATAACAATGTTTCGGGTGCCATGTATGTAATTACCCTAAATTAAAAATAAAAAATGGAGAATTTATGTACAAAGCACAATATTCTTACATATTTAAATTCTACATGATTCACCTTTCCTAATGGCAACCTTACAGTTCTTTAAAGGCTGCATGAGAAGGTGAACCCCATGCCAACTTCAATCGTTTGACAACAAAAAAAAATTCCATCTTAAGCTTAGGTTATTCAATGATTCGGCATCACTTCTCTCAATGAAGAACACAAATGGGAATCACTTCTTAGCAAAGTAGATTCGGCATCACTTCTCTCAATAGAGAAGCTTTTCACATATCACTATGCATTAAGCTCTGTGATAATGGAAATAAATATGCCACAATTTCACCAAAAAAGCACACAGATCCTCGTATTGGTCAGGTGCACAAGATAGCTACACTATAAATCACCATCAAGCCTCTCTAACCTTCATAATCATAAATGAAGCAAATTACAACAACATTTTATAAAGCATATTTATAAATCTTATGTAGGTTCCCACCCAACGGTATATTTATAAATCATATACTGGAAGAACTTGAAGCATATTTATAAAGCATATGTAAACTTTGGCCAAATAAAAATATATAAAGCATATTTATAAATCATATGTGGCCAAATAAAAATATATAAATTTGCAACTGTATAATTTTGTACTGGAAGTTGAAGTCATTACTGGAAGAACTTTAACCCATTACTGAAGCTTGCCGTAGGAGGTCTGCTTTTGCATTATTGATGAATGGATCTCTGCTTAAAACTAAAACCTAAAAACTTGAAACCCTGCATGGGTTGCTGTTGACCTCACTTTTGGTTGAGATTTAGTTTTTTCTCTTTAGTAGCCTAAGGTCTAGCCATAGAACTTTTCTATTAACTATTCTTAGAAAACTAGACATGGAACCCTCACCATTAGAAATTCTACACTCCTCTTTACTCAACTTGAAGTTCCACATATTGGTCTTAACCTCTAGCACTTAGTAGGTGGGGTCATTATGAGGGAACTCAAGATGAGTCACCCTTAGGACTGCTGGGCCTTAGGGGTGACCCTAGGTGTTGGTCTAGGGATAATGCACTCACTTGCAATCACTTACACTCACAATCACTCACTACCGTAAACCCAGAACTTCTAGGCTTTGGTCCCTTGATACTTTTGAGAGACTCCTTTAGGTGGTTCCCTAAACCCATTAGCCCTATGTTGACCTCAATTTTGATTGAGGTTTAGTTTTCCTTTTTAGTAGCCTAGGGTATAGCCATAGGAATTGTCCTATTGACTATTCTTAGAAAACTATATCTAGAACCCTCACCACTAAAAATTCCAAACTCTTCTCTACTCAACTTGAAGTTCCACATGTTGGTCTCAACCTCTAAGTACTTAGTAGGTGGGGCCACTATGGGGGAAACTCAAGATGAGTCACCCTTAGGACTGCTGAACCTTAAGGTTAGCCCTAGGTGTTGGTGTGGAGCTAAAGCACTCACTACACTCACTACACTCATCTACACCCACAATCACTCACAACCCTGAACTCAAATTTCTAGCCTAGGTCCGTTGATCTTTTGAGATACTCATGTAGATGGTCCCCTAAACCTACTAGCTCTAGGGCTATGGTTTGGCTAAGACCACTATGTAGAGGACCAAAAAATGGGGTTTTCATTGGTCTATGGCTTATTGGTGATGATTGGTGCCTCAACTCTACCAAAATACCCATCTTGGCCATTTACCCCTAAAACACCCCCATATTACCAAAATACCCCTCCATAGCTCAAAATCCCAAAAATTCCAAAAATTCCCAGAAAATCCTAATAAATCCTAAATATTCCCAATT
>NEWO01000878.1:223067-242676 GCA_003013225.1 Phalaenopsis aphrodite
AATGTTCACTGAGCATTAAGGGTATTTACAGGACGACTTATTAAGCAACATAATAAATTTAAAAGAACTCAGGATTTTCCACCAGGCAGCGAGAGAGTAGCACAGACCTGCTCCTTTCTCTAGATCTGTTGGAAATCTTGAAGATCTACTAAACTTAATATGTTTTGCTTGACAAAATCATCCTTAATTAAACTCCTAAGGACCCATCAAGATATGATATAGGGTTAGAAAAACTACCAAAATTTTACTTCCCCATCTCATATAAACTGTCTTAACATGCCTTTTGAGTTTCAGGTGGTGGAACAACAAGATTCGCGAGGTACACTTTTACAGTTTTCAGCGTTGTCTTTCTTGTACTTTCATACTGTGCTTTTATACCTGTAAACTTGCATGCTAAACAACGATATCACCCTGCATGAAAATCAAAACCAAAACTAAAACTAAAATTAAAATCAACCAAGATAAAATTTACCTCCACAACATTCAAAATATAAACAACTCAAAATTTAATCACAAACATCACACAAAACTACAACTTCAACTAAATTAAGATGTCTATATCGGATGATCGGGAATCCCTCAGAGGAGGTAACCTACGGTTGCTAATGAGGTTTCCCACGGTTTAAATGAAATTATGGAACTCATTAAGTTGAGTTTAGTAAGTTCATTTAGACTAAGTAAATTCTAATAAAAAATAGTGATGCCGGAACGAGGGAACCGTAGGATCCTAACCGGTGTCACTCTAATCAACTTTAATATGCCCTCATAAAATTTAAAGAAATTGAACCATATGGACACTTGATTTGACATTATAACTTGACACACTTGAAAACTCAAACTCATCGCGGCAAGGAGCTTGGAGCTAGTATTGTGGGCAGCACAGCCATCTTCAACAGCAAAACCTGTCTTCCCAAGCTAAACCAATCTTCCTTCTTTAGATATAAACAATGAAGACATAGGACTTTGAGGTTGCTTGCTTATGCAACGTAAATCCTCATCTTATCTTTAGGCCTTTGTATAACCATGTTATATAATATAAGCCCTAACTCATCTTAGGATTCCGAGGTTGTCGTCCGTCACAACCTAAATCCTCACATCTTCCAGGCAATTTGTGTGATAGTTTCACACGAATGTAAGCCCTAACTAATAAAAATTGGCAGGATGAAACACCTAAATATTTTTCCTCAAAATTGAAGCCAAACATTAGGATAGCTTAGGAAGTCACTGAGGTTCTCCTCTCGATCAATGACATCCTCTAGTTCTTCCTCATTTGGACTTCATAACAAAATGTTCCAAATTTGAACTAATCCCCTTTCACACCTCTACGTCCGATCTCATTGAAAAGTCCTACCCTTTGAAACTCCTTGAAGATAATATTTTCTGATTTTTATCGAGAGTCTTCTTAGGTGACTTTGGTCATTTAAGATGTAATTAACTATAGAGGCTTGCCCTTATAGGAAGCATGTCTGAACCCAGCTTAATATAAACCCTATTTTATTTTTTATATTAAATAGGGGAACTTGTCGGCAAATATAAAGGTTTCACAGACCAAATGAATGTCATATATTCCTTAGTTTATTTGATCGAGCCTCATCCTCAAGTCTTATGTTTATCCTTCGGGATAGATACAGGATTTGAGGTACAGTGCTCTTTCATTTTAACTATGAAAAATATGGGGTTAGTTTGATTTCATATTTTTTGAATCTAAATATATATGTAAATTAAAACGTTCTTTCAAAGTGGGCGATGAGATTTCGATTTCGGTGACCGACAACTTCTTACGGGCAACTCCAACCAAAAATAGCGCCGATAATTGACTGAAAATTGTGAAGCCCACAGAAGCCATGGCCATTCAAAGAAAGTATTATGCAACACTCCCCAAAATTGTAAATGCAACTTCCATTTCAAAATTATAAATGCCCGATCCTGATTATTTATAGCTGGTTATGAAGTGAGGCTTTAAATAGTAAATGTGTGATCCTTATAAATGCTTACATCAAACAGAAAAAGGTAAAACAACACCATTTTAAAATGCAAAAGGATTTAAATAGTAAAACTCCTTCCAACAACATCCAATGACAAAAAAATTGCAAAATTGAAGCCAATACAAAACAAACACAAAAGTGGAGAAACTATGGATAAATTACAATAAATTATTTTTCCTATTTATAATATTCTGACTTTCAAAGATATGTATATTCATATTCAAAAATAAAGATTAAGGGCCCACAAAAAATAGTGTCATGATTGAGCAATTTCGTCCGCTATTTGATCTAGCAATGCGGCCATTTCCCTCGCACCTTCACCTTCACAACTATAAGCATGTTCTACTTCTTCTTGTGGTATGGAATGTCCGGTGTGGTATTCAAATGCTTCTTATGGAATCTGATGCAGATCTTCTTTTACAGATGCAAAGTCCACATCAGAGTGAGAGTTGTGGCATCGGATGTAGTTGTGCAGAGCCATGGTTGCCACAACTATTTGTACTTGCTTCAGAAATGGGTAGGTTGGATTGTCACATAATATCACCCACTTCTTCTTCCATAACCCGAATAACCTCTCAATGACACCACATAAAGAGAAGTGTCATTTGTTGAACATTTCCTTTTACCACGTGCAATCTTGCTGGACCTCGTGAAGTTAGCATGTGGTACTTCGTGTCGGCATAGGGCTTTAGATAACCTCCGGTGTTAACCAGATAATATTTACCTGCAAAAAATAAATAATTTAGAAACAACTCATAAATATCTAATATATTTGCTTTAATTATGTACAAGGAGGGGGGTATGGGAAGTAATGAATTCGGCGTCTTGTTGCAAACTTAAAAACACGACTATCATATGTGCTGCTTTCCCATCTGGCCATCACAAATATGAAACACATGTTGAAATCACAAGCGACCATCACATTTTGTGTGAGAGAACCACAACGTCCAATATAGGTCACCTTATTGGTGCCAAATATACGTGCATCAATGTGAGATCAATAGCTCCTATGCAGTCCTAAATTTAATAATGGTTAATCTAATAATGATTGAGAAGTAAATAATTTTAATATAGTAATGACATGTTCAACATATACCTTGAAGAACGACATGTAGCGAGGGTCATTCGCAATTTGTGTCAAGATGGCCTGGAATGTGGGATATTCAGGCTTAATTATCTTAGAGGCTAAACTTCTTAGAGTATTTAAACCAATGGAGAAATACCTGTTGATAGTTTATGATGAATGTTGAAATCGCTCCATGGCTCTTTTAATAGATTCATTCTGAGATAATATATAGACTGTTATTGCTAGCACCTCTCTTGATGTCATTCTGGTCAAGTCATTCAAATCATGTTGATGTTGTAGTTTGTAGAGCAGATCGATGAAAATCTCTTTCGTCATACAAAACATGTTTGCGAAGCGTGTCAGATGGCCTTGTACCCATTTATCACCAACATATCTCGACGTCATACATTGGGTTCGATCGATGTATGTGAGGTAGTAGTCATATAAAAAAGTAAGAATTAGAACAATCTTTCTAATGTAGTTCAATTGTTTTGGATTCATCCTACAAAAATTAGTTAAAAGAGAACAATAAAAACCTTCAGCCATTTAAACTGATCCATACAACATATAACCACATAAGATATGAGAACTACAATGTTAAATATAAGGAGTGTAGATAAAAAAAATTGCTAGAAATAAAATAGCAATCCCCATTACAACAATACAAATAGTTATGAGAAAGCAAAACGACAAGCTTTCAAAACATTCAGTTTTCCAAGAAGGAATATAAGAAATCAACTTAGTATTCTGCATTTAACTTCACAAAAAATTCTTTACGAACTGGATCTTGTAGTAACTTAACACAGGCACCCCTCAACAAATATATCTTGTGATGCAACATACTTAATAGTGTAAGATTCAACAAGTTTTTCAATTGTGCTTCTGACAAATGCGGCTCCTTTCTTCCTTTTCCCCACCCTGAGCCATTTTGGAATGGATGAGGATTCCACTGACTTATGGATTTTGCAGGGCACTTCTCCTGAGCCACTTACATTATCAGTTTCAAGAACATCAGCTGTGTCATGTGCTCCTGTTGCAACAACCCACCTGAACATGTCATCCAACTTATCTTACATTACTGGATCAATGCTATTCAATTTGAATTTCTTAGCTGCTGGTACGACCTGCATGACATAGAAAACTAAATTAGTTAAATCAGTTCAATATAATTAAATGAAATCAGTAAATGGTATAAGATAAGTATTTACCTCTAGTTTCTCAGCCCACAAATCCTCAGGAGCATCTATTATTCACTTCACTGGATCCCAACCCAAACCTACTGTTCCCCTTTTAAGTTCTTTATAAATTTTTCAATCCTTCTTTAATTGATCTCAATTGTTCTTAAATTTTATTCTGTCATAGTATCTTCTTGTCAGTTCCTTAAATTTGACAATAAGATTCTGCCAACCTTCTTTGTTAAAAATTATCGTAGGTCTATTTCCTAGCTCCACCTTCTTATTTCTTAGCTCCACCTGCATGGGTTGCTTCTCTGTCCCACATGGCAGATGTTCCAACTTGTTTGATATTATTCATTGTAGTACTTACTAGTGAAATGTTAAATAAGAAAAAAATGCATTTAATAACATAAACATCAAAAATCCAATAATGCTGCAACATTTTCACATCAAAAATCCAATAACATGAGCATAAAAAATCCAAAAATCCAATAAAGCTTTAAACATTGAAGAAGACCTTAATATTAGAACAAAATTTAGGAAAGACCTTAATATTAATGTCAAGCTGGTTAAATTCAAAATGATTCAATTTTGAACCATCAATAAAACATTCAGGCTAGTTAACATAAAAGATAGCCAATTTTTTTTTAAAATACCAATACATCAAATAAATATTTACACATTACTTTTTATGAATCTACATAGACATAAATAAATTAATATGCTTATATGCCTTACATTAATATCAATATTATTAATTTGAGAGTGCTCGAATCACAGTTCAAGAGAACCACACAAGGCCCAAAGGAAGAAATGGATTATTGTATATCATCAACTTTGAACATTTTTCAATATACGAATAAACAAATTACTGTATATCAATAAATGAATTACTGTATATCATCAGCTCTGTACATTTTTTAAGCTAATAATGTAGAAGAAGAAGAGGTAAAAATGTTGTAGAAATTTATGTCGAGATGGGAAGAGAAGGAAGAAATGACTATGAATAGTGAGTTGCAAAGAAGAGGGCTCGAAATATTATACTTGCCAAGCTTGCTAAAGATGAGCGTGAGGCCGAACTGAAGCAAGGAATGGCAATCTAACAGGATGCCAAACAAAAGCAGGGAGGGCAACGGGGAGTCGCGAGATGCCGAATAGAAGCAGGGAGTCACAATCTAGGCTTGACCTAGAAGATCGGGAGAGGAGAATCTCAGAAAAAGGAGTGAAGAAGAGAGAAGAGGATAGGGATTTTTTACCAGACTCTCAGGTAATTGGGGAGTGTAGGAGGAGCAGCTTCCTTTTCTTTTGGCGGAGGAAATAGGTCACAAATGCTTTGGGTGAGGGCAGGTGGGTTCGCGGGGTTATACCCACAATCGTGTTTCTATTAAAATAAAAGACGATGTTTTCTTATAAGCAATTAAAATGTGCAAAACAAACGATGGGACGATATTTCAAAAAAAGCACCGCACTTATAAGGGGCCCCAAACGGGCCCCCAAGGCCTATTTAGGGTAGTTGTAGCTTATCTAGATAAACAGTTTATCTAGATAAGCTGCTAATCATCAGCTTATTCTGATAAGCTGGCTGGCTGTTTGGTTTGCACGTTTGGAAAATAGCCGATTTGTAACTATTTCTGGATAAATGACCATTTTGCCCCTGATTTGGATAAGTGCTACATATGGTGCTAACTGCTTTGGAAAAAAAAATATTACATAGCTTTGATGTTATATATTTGCAGTTCCCTTAAAGTTTCCTTAGTACAATACTCCTTATACACTTCACCTTAGCAGACCAGCCTTAATTTTTGATGTCACAGTCACATTTATCTAAATAATAAATTCCTATTAGACCAATGATATTATAAATTAAAAGGCAATGCCACAAAAACAAACTACCTACAAGATTGCATCCCTTTGCCTTAAGATCCTCAAACTTCTATAACTCGAGATTAAACATAGTAAAAACTTATAAAATAGCAGCTAGTAAATGAGATAATCTAAAATAATTGAAAACTAAGGAATGAATCTCATGAAATCAAGAGAAGACATGACTTGATAATAGTTGGGGGCTGTCCGGGACAGATCGCTGTAGAGGAAGATCTGAGCACTGTTCAGTCGTAGGGTGTACTGAATGGGGTTGAAAACCTCCAGTGGGATGAGGTTTTGGAAAACTTTCATACCATTATAGGTGCCCTTCCTCAGTGACATTGCCGTCTTCTTCTTGCTCGCTTAGCAACTCCAGTAGCTCTTTGAACGAGGGCATGGAAGATGCGAATGGTAGGGCATGAGAGTAATACCATGCAAAGGAACGCAGCCTGAGTGGATTGTCCTGCTCGCGACGTGTTTAAGAAATAGAAAACACTATTTTAGGAGAAGTTGGGGAAACACGCGAAACAAATGATATGGCATTGTTTTCAAAACACCTCCCATAACTATAAGCTACTCCAAAAAGGCCATAAGAGATATGTATCAAAGTTAGCATAAGTTGAATGCCACCTTGCAATGATAGTTAGTTCACTAGTTAAAATTTGTTAGATTACCACAAAGATTGCAACAATAGAGAAAATAAAATCTTTAATTATTATGCCAACTACTTCGTCGCGGGCCTTGGACGACCTTCCTCTAGTCACTGCCACTTCTTATTCATATGCTCCTTTTACCTTGGCCTCATAATTGGCCTTCTTTCAAGCTATTAAAGTAGTTACTTGATTCTCTTGCCTGACCTCTATAGTGTTAGAGCTAGCCACAAGTCCTCTATCATCCAAAAAAAAAAATCCTAAAATAAGACCCAATTCACATTCATCAAATCAATGTATTGGGGAATTGAGAGCGGTTGACCATTGATAACAATATTTTTTATATGTAAGGATTTATGAAGTTGACACCACTAGGCGCCAAAAACTTGATCCCAAGCAAAGTAAGCTTTTAATTATATTTTTAAATATATGTATCGTTATCAAGTATTATATTGCTTTCTGATTAAGCCCCAAGTATCGATCCAACATAGATTGAGGTTAATCATGACGGCTTTCAAGAGAAGTTTAAGCTAGAATAACTCGCCCTAGCTTAGAAGGTTGATAAGGGTTTGTTTTTTATTATATCTGACAATTATCACTACAATACTACTTCTACACTTAAACTAAAATACTTAGTGAAAATATGAAAGTGAGGTTTAATATATTAAAAGTACTCTTTCTCATGTAATAAAATTAGTGACATGTATAAAAGTAAAACGAGTAGTGAGAGAGATTGTGACAAATAGGAGGCCTTAAATTTTTTACCCTTACTAGATATGTTATAAAGAATATTGGTTAATCTAAAGTTTGAATAGTTCTAAGATGGGCTAGGGAGAAAAGATACTAGCTCTCACTCTAGAGTTTCCTCTTATCCCTCTACATGGAGGCTAACATCTCTCATCAAAACCAAAAATAATAGACAAAATTAGGGGCCTGTCACTCTAAAGTCTTCTAATTCTACACCCATAAATGATTATTTCCCTATTTATTTGCACTCAACCATATAGACTATATTCTCATCCATACAATCTCATGTGATTCTACCACAGTTGATTGAGACAATACCATCACGGATCTTACAAGTTATCACAACAAATTTTAACATGCAAGTTTATCAAGTTTACATGTAAATGAAGAACAAAGTAAAATCATCACAATATATTCTCACTCTACTCAATTCTATATTCTACACATGCATACTAATTCATTGTAAGAAGGAAGAGTAAATGAAACTACTCACAACACATGGAGAAACAACAAGAACTTTTCATCGAACAAGACTTTGAAACCATAGAAACAAAGTACTAGATTAAAATAAAAATACAATGAAAATACTTGTCTTTGATGGAAATCAAACTCTCATTGTATAGCAAAATCAATCTCCTTATAATCCTCTCCAAGAACAAAGTGAAAAGAAAAAAAGAAATCTCACACTCTCTTTCTCTCTCACCTTGTCGCCCCACTTGGGGCTCATGCCTAAGCCTTCTTCTCCTCTTCCAATTAGTTCAAGAGTCCAAGAGTCATTTTAAGAACATTTCCAAGCCTTATTTATAATTTCCCAAGAGATTCTTAAGTGTTTCCTCGAAAATGTCTATATTCATTGAATCTTCCAAATGACGCCTTAAGTGCCTCTTTAAAACTCCTTATAACCACCCCAAATCCTTCTAAAAAGACTCTTTTATCATTTACAACAAATTCTGCAAGAGACACATGAAGCAACACTTCAAAAATCGTTCAAATTCGATGTATATTCTAGAAAATATGTTGAAAATCATTTTTGGCGCTTAAGCGCCCTCCTTTCTGTCTGGGTGGCGCCTAATTGCCATTTTGGGCTCTTAAGCACTAGGCACAAGCACTTAAGTGCCCTATTTTGGCCCCCATAGCTCTGGTGTGCCTTGATTCGACCCGATTTGCTCTGTTTTGGTCCTTTTTTGTTCTTTTTGCTCCAATCACTCCAAATTCTTCAATTCGATGTACCTACAACCAAAAGCACTAGAAAATATACCTTTAAAGTGAAATATCATTATAAAATATAACATGAAAAATAGTACATTTTTAGGCACATTAAAATCCCCCAAACTTATATTACTTTTCGTCAAGTAATACTATATTTTTAAATCGTTTTATGTAGATTAGAGTTAATGAGTCATCCATTAGAATTGCTAAAATTTTGTTCTAAAAATGTGATAGATGAAATTAGAAGAACTTCTAGTGAATCAGACTAGCCCAAGGTCTAAAATATTTTTATCAAACTTGTGAATTTGTTTTCCTATCAAATTCAAAAATAAATGCAAATTTTTCAAGCTTCAGATCCTATGAACTTTACTTTCTAGACTTAAGAACTCTCTTAAAAATAATTTTTACTAATATAAGTATAAAAAGCAAGATTAGGATTGTTTTAAGCTCTTTACTCTAGAAAGACTCAAGTGAAACCAATTTTTGATTAGGACCTCTCCTCAAGCTTCTCCTTAGTTGTTACATTTTTTTTTGCATTTTCTTTTTCTTTTTCAGGATCTTTTTGATCCATTCTTTTTTTTTTTCTTTTTTTTTGTATGTAAGGATTACTATATCTGGAGAAGTCCTTAAATAATTTTGAATTCCACTATCTCCTCTAAAGTTAAAACTTTTTTACTTTCCTTCACTTGAAAAGATGTATATTTTTTTAAAAATACTTTTTTAAAAGAGCCTTAAATATTTGAAAATAAAAATTCTAAGAATCCTTAGTTTTCAAAAATGTAATTTTTCCTACTAAAGATAGTTATTCATTTTCCCAAGTTCTCCACTAAATATCCTTAACTCTAAGTTCACCCTTTTCACTAAAAATATCAACTAAGTTTTCCTACTCCATTTCTATACTTAAAATTCTAACATCATTAAGATGAATCCACATAAAAATAATCATTAGAAATAAAGTACAAATTTATTTGTAGTACTTTTGAAAACAAGTAAGGTTGAAATTTGAAATATTTTTCTTTTCCCCCCCAAACTTAAGCTCAAATAAGTGTAACTATGAAGTACAAAAATATGCGGCAGGGAAATATTACTTTTAAAATTTACTACACATCCTACAAAAATATCAAGAAATAACACATGGTAGAATATTGCAGTAAAAAGTAAATCTAGCTTAAACATGCTTGACATAGAACAATAAAGGAATTTGAAACAGTAGAATAGGTACAAACTGAAGATTAAATAGGAACACATTTTAAACTTTATAAAGGAATTGCTGGATGCTAACAAGTTTAAAATATTAAGAGAAGTTTTTTCATCTCTAATGACTCATTCAACTTGACTCACAAACATAGACACACAAACTGCAATACATAGACTCACAGATTCATAAACAAACAACGACTGAGGTTAATTCGATCTTCCTTCTACTCAAATTTCCCCTTCTTATTTTCAATTTCTAACAGAAGAAACTACACTAATAACATGGGTGTATTATAAAAATTTATATGATTATCACCCATGGACCAGAATTCTCTCTTGTGTTGCCAATTTAAGGGTTACTCTAAGTCTAAGGTATACATAATCTGCTAAATAAAAATAGTGCAGTTCATCCAAATGTTGTTCACTAAGTAAGTTCATGACCTTACTCAGTGAAGACAAAGTCAGATAAAGGATGTAATACAGTTGAAATGGAGTGTCCATGTCCAAACTCTACATGCTTCATGGTAATGCTCAACTTCGGTTGAAAACTAAGTCGTAACAGACTCGTCAACCTGCAACTACCAGAAATCATATACAAATTAAGTCATGACGAAGGAATTACCTCACAACATTAATCCAATCCACTCTTACACATCAAACATGGATCAAAGTCCAACATCTCACTACTATCCAATCCAACATAACAAAAATCACACTAAACAAATAACAAAGATAACCATGGGTTCCCTCCCACGAAGCGCTTGGTCCAACATCAACGACCCGATGTATCCAATCTTTACTCTGGTTGTCCTAATATCAGAATATCATTCATTTTGTTTGTATACCATGGAATATGCCATTCAATGATTTTGAATAACTCTTTCTTAGGAGATCTTTTACTGATTTCATCATTCAATTCAGGTTCTTCTTGTGATTGAGCCGAATATGAAGATATAAAGACTAATGATGTAGATGAATTCCCTAAATATATAGGCTTTAAAATTGTATGGGGTATATTCATCTTAAGTTTATGAGAATTTTCAACAGATTGAATTAAAAATTTACTATTTTTGGTAACGTCCATCATTTCGCACCTCTCCTGAACATACATACAGCCTTCTTTAAACAATGTTTTCAACTCATCACGAAGGTCCATTTTGATCTCATATGTTAACTTACTCTCAAAACTTTCTTGGAAATGGACTTTACTTAGATAATCAATTTCATCCATCAAAAAATAATCATCATTTTTTCTCTCAATTGGATAATTCATAATCTTTGTAACATCAAAAGTGGCTTCATGGTCATTAATATTCGTAGTCAACTCTCTTTTTTACACATCTATCATAGCTAGTCCAGTAACAAGAAAAGGTCTCCTCAAAATAATCAGATTTTCTTTATCTTCCTCCATATTTAATACAATAAAGTCTATAGGAAAGATAAATTTATCCACTTTAACGTGCGCATCTTCTATAACCCTTTTTTGATAAAAGATAGATCGATCAGTTAACTGAAGGGTTACAACAATGAGAGAAATATAAGCTAAAACTAACCTTCAAAATATAGATAGAGGCATCACATTAATGCTTGTTCCTAAATCACATAAAGTTTTTTCACATAATCTATCTCCAATTACACAAGGAATTGTTAAACTACAAGGATCTTTAAGTTTCTGAGAAAACTTTTTCTGAAGTATAGCGCTGCACTTCTCACTTAGTGCAACTGTCTCATATCCCCAAACTTACTTTTCTTCTAATATCTCCTGCATAAATTTTGCATAACTTAGCATCTGTTCCAAAGCTTCATCGAAAGGAATATTTATTGTTAACTTCTTAAGTACATCCATGAACTTTGAAAATTTTTTATCCAACTCATGTTGTCTAAGTTTTTGAGAAAATGGAGGTGGTTGTCTTTCTAAATTAATTTTAGTTGCATATATTAATTTTTTTAGATCCTTAGATACATGTTCTTTAGGTCTTTTAGTTTCCTTTGTTTCTCTCACAACTTCTTTCTCTTTTTTAACCACATCCTATATCTCTCTTCCACTTTTTAATTGGACAGCTTCTACTTGTTCATCATTATTCTCTTTAGGGTTGATCTCAATGTTATTAGGAATTTTTCATCGGGGTCTATTGTTAAGTGAATTAGCAATTTGTCCAAGTTGATTCACTATGTTTCTAATCGCAACATTTTGAACTTGCAACTAGTTTCTCATTTGAAATATCACTTCTCCTATAGACATCTTCTTATCCTCAAATTTTTTATCATCATTAGAGTTTGGTAGATATGAAGGTCTATAGTTTGTGTTCCCTTTATTATTCCAACTTCCATTAAGATTTGTATGATTATTTTCCCATTGTTGGTTTCCACCCCCAATAATATGATACCAGTTAAAACTAGGATGGTTCTTCCAACCTAGGTTGTGAAAGTTAGAATATGGGTTGTTTATGGTATTTAAAGTCTCATATGATAAGTTAGAATCAATCATATGCCCTAATGAACTTTCCTCACTTACTAGAGTAAATTGAGACTGGTTCATTCCAAATTCATCCAACTTCTTTGATATTGCATCAACCTGAGATGCAAGAATTGCAATCACATCAACACTGGAGGACCATTGAATATCATTTGTAGCCATTTTTTCAATTAACACATGCTTCATCAAACGATTTTGACATTAATGATTCACCAGTGACTGTGTAAATTATATACCTAATGGATCATACTAACTCATTGTAAAAAGTTTGAATGATTAGCCAATCGGGCAGAGTATGGTGTGGACATTTTCCTAGGAGTTCCTTAAATATTTCACAGGCTTCTTATATTGATTCCCCTTAATACTTACAAAATGAGATAATATCATTTCTAAGTTTAGTATTCCTTGAAAGTATAAAATACTTAGCTAAGAATTTCTGAGTTAACTCAGCCCAATTTTTAATAGAGCCAGGTGCAGATGAGTATAACCAAATTTTAGTCTTATCCCTTAGTGAGGAAGGAAAAAAGCCTTAGTCTAACAGCTTCATCTGACATGCCGTTATAATGAAATGTAGCACAAAGTTCTAGAAAACTTGATAAGTGTAAATAGGGATCCTCCGAAGGAGTTCCCCCAAACTAGTTATTCTGCACCAGTTGGATAATCATTGGATTTATTTCAAACGAGTCAGCTTCTACGATAGGGGTTTGTATACTTGAGTGAATTTCATGGTTAGTAGGATTTCCACAATCTCTCAATAATTTATGATGATTTTTCAAGTTATTATTTTGAATTTTTTCCTATTCCATTTCTATTTTTTCAAGTCCTTTTTGTTTTTTGATTTTTTTCGTTTTTTTCTAATTCGAGATCATAAGACATAAGTCCTGTAGATCCTTTGTTTTGCATAAGCAATACAACAAACAACACATTAAAAATTAAACAAATAAAACAAAAAATATATTCAACACAACAAAACATTTTCACAAATACCTTGTTTTCACACAAACATTTTTTTCACAACAATTTTTCATACAAAGAACACTTTCCACACAAAAATAATTTTTATGACACTACAATTTTCTAAGTCTAAGCCTATTTACTTCAACTAAAATTCTCCTAAAAGTCAAGATCAACCGTTGCGATCCCCGACAATGACACCAAAAACTTGATCATGATATTTTTTATATGTAAGGATTTATGAAGTTGACACCACTAGGTGTTAAAAACTTGATCCCAAGCAAAGTAAGGTTTTAATTATATTTTTAAATAGTAGGGATTCTATGCAAGTATACATATCGTTATCAAGTATTATAAAGCTTTCTGATTAAGCTCCGAATATCTATTCCACAGAGATCGAGGTTAATCACTACGACTTTCAAGAGAAGTTCTAGTCTAGAATAACACGCACTAGCTTTGAAGGTCATAAAAGTTTGGTTTTGATTATACTCTACAATTATCAATACAATACTACTTCTACACCTAAACTCAAATACTTAGTGAAAATCTGAAAGTGGGTTTTAATATGTTAAAAGTACTCTTCCTCATGTAATGAAATTAGTGACATGTGTAAAAGTAAAACGAGTAGTGAGAGAGATTGCGACAAATATGAGCAATTATATTGTTTACCTTTACTAGAGATGTTATAAACAATATTGGTTAATCTAGAGTTTGAAAATTTCTCAAGATAGGCAAGGTAGGGAAGATACTATCTCTCACTCTAGAGCTCCTTTATCCCTCCACCTAGAGGCTAACCTCTCTCAACAAAACCTAAAACAATGGACCAAATTAGGGGGCTTTAGCCTATCACTCTAAATTCCTCTAATTCTACACCCATCAATGATTATTTTCTTATTTATTTACACTCAACCATATGGACTACATTCTCATCCATACAATCTCATGTGATTCTACCACAGTTGATTGAGACAATATCATCACAGATCTTACAAGTTCTCACAACAGATTTTAACATGCAAATTGATCAATTTTACATGTAAATAAAGAACAAAGTAAAATCATCACAATATATTCTCACTCTACACAATTCTATATCATACACATGCATACTAATTCATTGTAAGAGGGACTACTCACTACACATGGAGAAACAACAAGAACTTTTCATTGAACAAGACTTTGAAACCATACAAACAAAGTACTAGATTCAAATAAAAATAAAATGAAAATACTTATCTTTGATGGAAATCAAACTCTCCTTGTATAGCAAAAATAATCTCCTTACAATTCTTTCCAAGAACAAAGTGAAAAGAAAAGAAGAAATCTCACACTCTCTCTTTCTCTCTCAACTTGTCGCCCCACTTGGGGCTCACACCCAAGCCTTCTTGTTCTTCTCCAAGTTTTATTCTCCTCTTCCAATTAGTTCAAGAGTCCAAGAGTCATTTTAAGAACATTTCAAAGCCTTATTTAAAATTTTCCAAAAGAGTCTTAAGTGTCTCTTAAAAAATGTCCATATTCATTGAATCTTCCAAATGATGCCTCAAGCGCCTCTTAAAAACTCCTTATAACTGCCCAAAAACGTTCTAGAAAGTCTATTTTGTCATTTCTAATGAATTCCCTAAGAGACAAACAAAGCAACGCTTCAAAAATATTTCAAATCCGATGTATATTCTAGAAGATATGTTGAAAACTGTTTTTAGCGCTTAAGCACTGATTTTGGGCGCTTAAGCGCCCTCCTTTCTGTCTGGGTGGCACCTAAGTGCCATTTTAGGCACTTAAGCACCACACAAAGGCACTTAAGTGCCCTAATTTGACCACCATAGCTATGGTGTGCCCCGATTCGACCTGATTTGCTCTTGTTTGCTCCGTTTTGGTCCATTTTTGTTCCTTTTGCTCCAATCACTCTAAATTCTTCAATTTGATGTACCTACAACCAAAAAAATAAGAAAATATACATGTAAAGTGAAATATAATTATAATATATAGCATAAAAATAGTACATTTTTAGGCACATCAACCATCAATATCAACCCCTTTGATTTGAGAATAATTTATACCAACTTTTTCTAGTAAGGCATCGCCTGTCGGTACGGTCCTTATGCTCCAACTCTTATACAATGAAGCGATGAAAAACTTATATTTTCATTCCTAAACATTATTTAATGGCTAGAAAATTGAAACCAACCAACCCAAACTAAACGTATTTGTCGAGCTCTACATGGAAAGAAACATGTGACTGAATAAATGAATCAAACATTGGATCCTGTTTTGCCACTTAAAAAATAGCATAGGTTAGTGTCAGCGTAATTGATTTTGACTTGATTTGAGCTAGAATGAACATATATCAATTAAAAAAACCTTCAATGAACAACCAAGTTTTTCCTAAACTTGTTAATCGCCTTTCATCTAGGAGAGTGGCTCTAAACTTAATGGTTGGATTAAAGATGAAGGCTTCTAAAATGAATGCAACCTTAGACATAGACAATTTCCATCACATGGTTGTTGATGCACAAAAAATATATGCATTTTTAGACCTATATTTTATACTGAATTTTGGTGATATTACACTTTAAAGGAAGATATTTTTCATGTTTTATTTTAGGTTGATGATTTTTAGTACTTAGAGCAAAAAGGAAGCAAAAAGGACAAAATTTGGAGTCAAAATATCATTTTGGAGAAAAATACTCAGCGCCGACGGTGCCAGTATGGACGCCGACGATGTCATTTGACAGAGAGCACAAATTTAATTCGGGCCATGGGCGTCGATGATGCCATCGTGGGCTCCGACAGTGCCGAAGTCATTGCAAAGCAAAAAACTAGAAGATTCGATGAATTTGGATGTTTTTTGAAGAGTTATTTGACACACCTCTTGGAAAACCAACATTATGCTTTATTCAGAGTAGAAATTGATCAGAAAAAGAAGTCTGCTATTATGTCATTAAGTTTCCTTTATGGTTCCATTGCGTGTATTGTGTAGTGTGGTGACTCTAAGTGTGATTTCTCCCGAGGGTTGTTGGAGAGGGAGAGAAGTGAGAGATTTCTTCTTCCTTACATATTTAAAGAGAGAATCAAGTGTCTTGTAAAGATTAAAAGAGTTCAAGAGGAGCTACAAGGGATTTGCTTTGAGAAAGAGTTAAAGATAAAGGTGTTTGTTTATTATTGTTGTATAAACTTTCTTTTATTTATGAAATTCACATTTTTTGTATCTTTCTAACAAGGTCTGAGTAGTTTTCTTTATCTTTCTCCCTACTCTGAGATATGGTGAAAAGAAGAGATAACTTGGATGTGCTAATTTTAAAATATAAAATAAATTGTGATGATTGTTTCACTCCGTTCTTAATTTACTTTTTGATTTATCCAATTGAAATGTTAACATCTTTTGTGAAACATACTATCCGGGAAATGGAGTATGTGTTTCACAACAAAGTGAGAATCACGTTCAATTCCATGAAGGAGTGTTTCGTTCATGGAATTGGGTGCAAATAAATAGAGAAATATATATTACTGGGCAAAGAATTAGAGATTCAAGGGAGACTAATATACCCAATTTGGTCTTAGTGTTTAAGAACTAAAGTGAGAGTTAGCCTTCAAGGGAAGGGAAATGGAAGCTCTAGAATGAGACCAATATACTCCCAACCTAACCACAGATTTAGAGACTAAACCTAAGATTAGTCAACGATTCTCTATAACACTTGACAGAGGGTAGGGAATTAAAATTGCTCATATTTGGCAGAAGAAAAATTAAAACCATTTATCTCTCACATTTAAGCAAAAAATCATTATAGTGGGAAAAATGCTTTCTCATATTTGATAACTTCATAAAAAATATAGTTTGGTAGTTATTGCTTAACTTTTCTTTACAGTTTTGCTTTTAGTAGGTAATTTAGTTTTGTTAGCATCCTAAATATTTGAAATTTAGTGTAGTAAATTTTCTTTATCATTGTGAATTTTCTGATTTAAATTTCCCTTTCGAATTTACACCTTCCTCATGAGATTGATATTTTGGGCTTAATCAGAAAGTCATGTTTTACTTGATAATGATACATATACTTACTTAGAATCCCAACATAAATTGTTTCACTTTCTTATTCTTAAATAATAAATCAAGTTTTTGGTGTTGTTGCAAAGCGGAGTCAACTTTATTAATTTTACACATCTATAATTTTGGGATCAAGTTTTTGGCGCCGTTGCCGGGGAAGGTAATTGTAAATTAAATAGATTTGGTAAATTAAGAAATTTTGCGATAAAGTAAATAAAATTTAATACAAAAAGAAAAAAAATATATAAAATAAAAAATCATAAAAAGTATATTTCTTTTTGAAATTTAAGAGTACTTTTAAGAATTTTTTTCTCATTATATTTGTTTATGCGTATTATTGGATATGAAGGTTTAGTACCTTACGATTCAGAATTAGAACGTACTATCAGAAAAGTTCAAAAACAAAAAAAAATTGAAATTTAAACGAAATGGTGAATAACTTAGTTAATCAAATAAATGAAAATCGACAAAGACCTTTAAAAGATTATACTAATCCTACAACATATGAACTTCACTTAACTATTCAAAATCCTGATGTTGTTGCTAATTCATTTGAACTTAAACCTGCTATTATTAAAATGGTACAAAATAATAAGTTTGGAGGAACACCTACTAAAGCACCTGGATCTATCAGAACTTGGGGAGAACTATCACAAAAAGTTTTAGATAAATATTTTCCACCCTCGAAAACTACTAAGCTTAAAAATGATATTACATTTTCTTGTCAGTTCAAAGGGGAATTGATATATAAGGCTTGAGAAATCTTCGTAGGAGATGTCCACATCTTGCTTTACCAGATTGGTTAATAATTCAAACTTTTTATAATTGATTAGTAGAATCACTTAGATCTATTACAGATGTTGTTGTAGGTGGATCATTAATGTCAAAATCTTTAGATGAAGCATATTCTTTAATAGATGACATGGCTAATGTTGACCTCACCTTTGGTTGAGGTCTAGAAACTTCTTTAGTAGCTTAGGTCTAGCCATAGGACTTTCCTACTGACTAGTCTTAGAAAACTAGAAAAGGTACATTCACCATTAGAAACTCAAAACTCTTCTCTTGACTCAACTTGAAGTTTCACATATTGGTCCTAACCTCTAGAAATTAGTAGGTAAGATCATTATGAAGAAACTCAAGAAGAGTTCCTATAGGGCTACTTGGCCTTAGGATTGACCCTGGGTGTTGGTTTGGAGCTAAGGTATACAATACCCTCACAATACCCTAGCTAAGACCAATACATAAGGACCCAAAATAGAGATTTCATTGATCCATGGTTCATTTAGAATGGATATCTATCCAATTCTACTTGAAATGTTCATCTTGGGTCTTTTGCCCCAGACACCCCCAAGTTACCTAACTGCCATTGGGACCCTTCTTTGACCCAAAATCCAAAAAATTCTAAAACTCTCAGAAAATTCCAATAAATCCCAAATATTCCCAATTTTATTTCTTTCAACTACCACTTGACCCAATTTGGCAAATTTGACCATATTTAACCAAAATCCCCAAATTGCCCTTTAAAGACCCAAAATTCCCCAAATCCATCTCAAATGTCTATCAATTTGATCTTAATTGACCCCAATTCCCATCCTAAAATCAAATTCACTTTTGATATGACCAAACTAAACCAAATACAGGCTCAATTGGTCTATGATTTGAGCTCAATTTTGATTTGGGTCAAAACCCCAATCTTGACCATGCGACTTAATCTCACTCAATTGAACCCGTAGCCTAGTCAATTGGCCTCAATTAATATTGAAAAATCTTTACAACATTCTTACACATCAAAATCAACCATAAATTGGCCTTGGTGAAGCCTCAAATCCATTTAATTTTGGCATAAATCCAAAATTCCCAAAATTAGCCCCAATATTGGCTAACACCCCAGATCTCAACAATTGGATGCCTTAGACCTCAAATTGGCATCCAATTTTTGTTGAAAATCTTTTTTGAGGTCATTTGTGACCAAACACAACAATCAATTTGAGTTTAGTCCAAAGCTAGCTCAAGTTTGACCCAAATTAGCCCCATATGCCTAATTTGGGTCTAAATCCAAATTTCATTAATATCCACTAAATTCACTACCAAATTAATTTCAAAATGACTTTCATCCTTCATGAAAGTTGTTCATAATGATGTTTGATACCAAACACAATAATTAATTTGGACTTATCCCATGGCTAGCCCAAGTTTGACCCAAACTTAGCCCAACATGCTTAAAATGGGTCAAAAATAAAAAATCCAC
>NEWO01000879.1:23626-33810 GCA_003013225.1 Phalaenopsis aphrodite
TTTGAATGTCCTTGGGTAGAGCAATTTGTCATGGGCTTGTACCATCTTTGTCGGTAAAGCTCCAAATGTTGTTGAGCTTCTAGTCGTTTTCCTCGAGACTCTCCAGTTCTTCAAGTTTGAGTTTTGCGCTTTCTTCCATTGTGAGTTGGTTGGAAATGGTGACTCTGAGATATGGTGTCTAAATTTCTAGCGGTAGCACGATCTCGGACCCATACGCGAGCATATAAGGTGTAAACTGAGTGGGAGTCCTGAAAGTCATCTGGTAGGCCCACAAGGCTTCTAATAGTTTTTTTTGTGCTAATTCCTTTTGTTTTCATCCAGTGTTTTCTTCAAAATCTATACCAGTGTTTTGTTGAAAGCCTCAACCACACCATTTGCTCTGGGATAGTAAATCGTAGAGTATCTCCAATCTATCACATGTCTTTTGAAAAAATTGTTGATCTTTGTGCTTCTGAAAGCTGTCCCACTGTCATAAATTATTCTTCGCGGTACCCCGAAATGGTAGATGATTTGGCATTTGAAAAATTGAAGAACGTGTTGTGCCATAACTTCACGTAACGGTACCGCCTCTGCCCATTTGGAGAAGTAATATGTAGCGGCAAGTATAAACCTGTGTCCTCTAGAAGATGGAGGGTCTATCAGATCTATTATGTTCATGCCCCAAAACTTGAATGACCATGAGGCAACAGTTGGGCGCAACACATTTGGAGGCTGGTGTAAGACCACCCCATGCACTTGGCATTGATGACATCTTCTGGCTGTATCCATGCAATCAGACATCATTGCTGGCCAATAATACCCGAGTCTTTTGATCTTCATTTTCATTTTCAGCCCTGACTGGTGAGCGTCACACAATCCGGCATGTACCTCTTTGAAAATATTTCGTGCTTCGGCTCTGCTCAAACACCATAACCACATCTGGTCAAATGATCTTCTGTAAAGAACATTTCCCATTGGGGCGTAAGACATAGCCATTCTTGTGATGTGGTGCGCCTCACACTTGTCTTCTGACAGCTTTCCATTTTGTAAATATTCTATTAATGGCTTGTGTCAATCTTCGTTGATGTCTGCAACTATATTTATGTTTTCTTCTTTTCCAAGCTTATGTAGAGTTTCAAGGTCGATCAGAGACAAAACTCTTCTTCCTTGCACTGTGACTTCAATGGAATCCTCTGGGGGACACACCATTTCCTTAACAAGTTTTGCTAAAGCGTCGGCATGGGCATTATCTCCCATAGGAATCCGGTAGAAAGTTACATCAGGAATCTGCTCCAGGATCTTCATCGTGTACTGATGGTATACTGCTAATCTTGGTTTCAAAATTTTGTATTGTCTGGCGACTTGCTGGATGACGAGTTGGGAGTCGCCATAAATGGTAATGTTTGTTATATCCATTGAGATTGCCATTTCCAATCCAGTGATTAAAGTTTCATATTCTGCTTCATTGTTGGTGCACGGCTCTGCCAAGTGGTATGAGAACCTCATCATACCCTTATCTGGTGTGATAAAGATCAAACCAATTCCTACTTTGCCTGGTATAACTGTGTTTGATCCTTTGTCTTTTTTGGCTGACGAAGCATCATCGAAGTACATCTCCCAGCATTGCACACTTGATAACTCCATTTGTAATAATTGCTCGTCTGGTAACTCATCGTTGAGAGAGGACCCACTAGCAGTGGGTGTGCAGCGAGAAAGTTTGCTAGTATCTGTCCCTTGATAGCACGAAGGGGAACAAAAGTTATATCAATTTGCAATAAGATCATTGACCATCTTGCTAGACGTCCAGAGAGTGTTGGTTGGGTCATCAAATATTACAATGTATTAACTTTCGAGATAAGGGTAATCTTATGAGAAAGCATGTAATGTCTAAGGTTTTGGGTGGAAAAAATTAATGCCAGACAATGCTTTTCAATTGGTGGATACCTTATCTTCATCGGTATTAGGCAATGACTCAAGTAGTAGAGTGCATTTTTTTACCCTCATCATTGACTTGGGCTAAGAGGGCTCCAAGAGAGTCATCTAAAGCCGTGGTATAAAGTATCAACGGTTTCCCTAGGATAGGGGTTTCCAAGACAGGAGGTGTCATTAAATATTTTTTAACGTCCTCAAAGGCCCGATGGTATTTCTCTTCCCAAATAAATTTGGCATCCTTTTTAATTAATGCCGAGAAAGGCTGACACCTACCTGAGAGATTAAAAATAAAGTGTCTCAGATATGTCCACTTCCATTGGAAGGAATGTAGTTGTTTCAAGGTTTTAGGAGGAGGCATTTCCAAGATAGCTTTAATTTTATCCGGGTCGATCTAGATTCCCCGATGACGGACAACAAATCCCAGAAATTCCCCGGAGGTAACGCCAAAGGCACACTTTAAGGGATTCATTTTAAGGTCATATCATCGTGACCGTTCAAACATGATCCTTAAATTGTACAAATGGTCTATTTTCATTTTACTTTTGATGACCAAATCATCCACGTAGCATTCTACTTAGTTGTGAATAAGGTCGTCAAAAATCTTTATCATTGCATGCTGATATGTCGCTCCAGCGTTCTTTAGGCCGAGCGACATCACTGTGTAGCAGAAAAGTCTAATCGGTGTTCTGAAGGTTGTAAGTGCTGCATCCTCGGGAGCCATCTTGATTTGGTTGTATCCCGACGATCCATCCATGAAGGAGAAAATTTCATGTGTTGAAGCGATATCCACCATCATCTATGGTAAAGGTAGTGGAAACTCGTCTTTTGGACATGCCTTATTAAAATCTCTGAATTCGACACAAACACGGATCTATTCATTTTTCTTCTTAACAAGTACTGATCCTCTTTAACAAAGTTGGCGTCTATCAATTTATTCACCTCAACGATGACTTGTTGTTCTATTTCAAGGGGCATTCTCCTATGAGCTTGTTTTACTGGGGTTATATTCTTTTCCACCCCAAGTTTATGGACTACAACCTCTGCTGACAGTCCTGACATTTCATCGTAGCTCCATGCAAAGCAATCTTTGAATTTTGTTAATAGTTTGATCAATTTTGAAGTTTCTTCATCACTGAGTAGGGAGCTTATAAAGGAAGGTCAGGGTTGTTCTTCAGTCTCGAGGTTAATATCTTTCAATTCATCAACAGTAGATTTTATTTCCTCCTCAAATTCTAGCGGAGCATCTTCTATTGGTTGATCAGTAGAGTCATCCTCTATATCAAGGTAATCCTCTTCTGACTCACCAGTAACAACCATACAAAATTCAGAATCACCAACTGGTCTGACTGTACCAAATCTAAGACCCTCTTTTGAATTTGGAGTTCGACTTTTACCATTCCATAGTTTTTCAAAAAGTTGAAAATTTTTTTTTTGGCATTTATTTTGGTAAGTGTCCCTGTTGAATTAACTTTTGAACACAAGCCGAGAAGTGCCCAAAAGGCAATTCCATTAATTCATTATAATCATCATCCAAATTTACATGTTTTTCAAGCTCAGTAGAGGTAGAAGCACGGTAAAATTTGATTGGCTCTGAACCAACACTACGGACTTCCTTGACCTTTAGACTCTCGACCTTTTGAGGGAGAATCAGAGTGAGGGTCATAACATTCACATAGTGGTCTATCCAATCATACATTGTTTCATATTCATTCTTTTCTGTATCTTCTAAGGATATCTCGTACAGAGGTCTCTTCCATCTTGTCATCATTATTTCGTCTTTAGAACTGTCTTCATCACTAATGTTGATAGTTGGCCTAGTCCGTTCAAAAATTAAATTGATCCTTTCTCATCCATGTCCCCGGCCTCGACCTCGGGTGCGCAAACTAAAAGACCTTTCACCATTTCGTTGTAAGGGAGTGGTGGAAGATCGCTGAAGTAGAGTTGAATGGCCTTCTCTTTATGATTCTTCTGAATCTTCATCTTTGTTTATGATAACTTCACCAAAGAAGACAGTCTTCTTTGGAGGCGCATAGTAGGCAACATCTTCATTGATACCGACTTCATGCACTAAAAATGGTTGTAGGTCTCCCTTGATGCAATTTTCTTGACCATCTTTCCGGTATTTGATGCATTGGTGTAGAGATGATGGAACCATATTGTGCTCATGAATCCACGGTCAACCCAATAAAGCATAAAAGAGGTCTCGGTGTCGATGATATGAAATTTAGCGGTTGTCACAAGTTCTCCAACCTTCATAACTAATGTAATTGATCTGAGAGCTCTTTGTCCCTTTTGGTTGATTCCTCTTAACATCATCTTATCGAGCGTAAGCTCTTGAGCTTCAAAATCCAAATAGTCCAATGTATGTAGGCTCATCAAGTTAAGAGATGCTCCAGGATCCACTTAAACTCTGGATAACACAAATCTACCGATGTTGACGAAGATGTAGAGTGAACGGTTGTGGTCGGCAGTACAGAGCAGCAAATCTTCATCTGTGAAGGTTACCTCTGACTATTCTTTCAATGAGCAAACTTCTTCTAAGGATGTGCTGACCAACTGAGCTAAGAAAATTTCTGGGTCAACCAAAGCTGTAACCAGAGACTCTCTCATCTACTTTGACAGGATCAGAGCGTCGTAGATGCTTAATCAGGTATCTTAATCATGTGGTTCTTCCATTGGTGGAGGTGCTGAACAACTGAGCTATCACGTTGTAGTCTACTTTGTATGATCCTCAAATTTTATCTTGATCATGTGGTTCTTCCACTGGTGGAGGTGGGAGTATCTCTTCTCGAGTCATTATCAGTTTTCCTTTGTCTGTTGGAGTTGTTCTTGGTGGTAACACTTTTCCGCTTCTTAAGTTAACTTCTGTGATTTCTTCTTCTTGAGATATTGTTGTTGAAGCTTTTGGTGTCTTTTCCTCTTTGTCGAAAAGACCTAAGTTGATGGCAAGCGGTGTACCATGATGCTCAAGAACTAGCTCCTCGATATCTGTGTTGTCGTAAGCGGTATTATTGATGTCTTCTTTGGACTTGACAACGAGTTCATCGGACTCGAGTACGACTTTAGGATCATTTTGTGGATTGAGAACAAAGCTAGATCGGTCATAATCAGTTACGTTATCACTAGAAACAGTTAAAACGAGCCAAAATCACAATCATTATATTCATAAGATCCTAAAGGGACAGAAAGATAATCATACAAAGTCAAGGGTTCGAGGATTTTTTTTCCCCGAATCCGAGACAACCAATCTAGTAGAGACAGCCCCTATCCTACCGTGCTATCAATTATTGTAGTGACACATTACTTCTTCTTCTTCTTTATCCTTGACGATGACGGATCTCCTGACGAAACCTTCATCTTGGGCTTGGTATGTTGCGGACTCTGAATGGAGGCTTGTTTTGATGTAGATTTGATCTTGTTTAGTATTTTCTTGGATGATCTGCTCCAGACCTTATTCCATCCTTCTTTGGTGTTCGTTGAAGCTTGTTTCGATGAATCCTGAAATTTGATTAAGCCTCTTAAGTTTTTCTTAAGTTGTACTCCATCCATCTATTCTGACATACGGATCAATTGGGGAGATTTGCTCAGCCGAAATCATGTTTATGGAACCTTTTTCAGGTTCTTTTAAAGATTCTTTTGGGATTGTTATGTTCTCTTCCTTGAAGTTTCTCTCGAGCTAGTCTTTAAAGACGAAACATTTTTCTATAGTGTGCCTAAGTAACTGGTGGTATGGGAAAAAATTTGGTTCATTTTTCTTATCCACCTCTTCGGGCTTCTTTGGATCTGGTAGTTTGAATTCTGGCTTCTTCATCAGACTCCTGAATATTTTAGGTATAGCTTCATCCTTGAAAGAATACATAATTTTCTGTCGCTCCGACATGGATATTCTTTTATCCCCTGTTCGAGGTGATCCCTCTTGAGGCAGCCACTGGTTGGATTAATTATTCTATTTCTGAGAGTACAGTGACGAAGACTGGCGATGCTCTTATGTATATATCTTTAACGGCTGCTTTCCTTTGTCGACGGTCGCTACTACTCCTAATTTCTTTTTTAACACTCTGGTCACCTTAGCCTTTTTATGTGGCTCCATGTGCTTCATTTCTTCTTGAAGACTGCTAGCTTTACTGAGTAGCTTCTTAAAGGACTTGATGGTGAGTACCTTAAGCATGAAAGTTACTGTCCCATGAATGCTCTTGAGTAGAATTTCAATCGCATGATGTTACTGTAGCTGAGGTTCACATTTCATGCTAAGGTTTTTCCACCTCAAAATATAGTCTACCAAAGTTTCACTAGGCTTTTGCTTTTCCATCATGAGCTCTCCAATAGACACATGGTGTTGTGCCCCGACAAATCTTTTCACAAATAACTGTTCTAATTCAAAAAATGTTTTAACTAACCCGTTAGACAAGTCAGCGTACAAGTCGAAAGCAATTCCTGACAAGCTGCTGACGAATTGTTGACAAAGTAGAGCTTCATTATTTCTCATGTTGCCACAGCTGGCTCGGAAATGTGCTATATGCTGTCTGAGATTTCCAGTCCCATCAAATATCTTAAAGTTTGGGGCCACAAAACCCTTGGGGAAAGGCATGACATCGAACTCCTCCGGGTAAGGCGTACCCTTCAAAATTGATGCACCACCCTTGGATTGGGCTAAGGCATCCCACACTTGTTCAACCATTTGCTTGAACTCTTTTTCTGGCATGACACTTGATGGAGAATCTTACTTCAGTTGCTCTTTTTTGTTTTCTAAAGTAGTCTCTCTTCTTTCATCTATAATGTGTATTATTTCTGGTTGATTAATCTCTGGAGAAGCCAACTGTGGTGCTTGTGATTGCCCCTCAATGGTGGTCATGGCGGTCATAGCTGTAGTCATCTCTTCTATTCTTTTCTTCAGTAGACTAACTTGCTCATCTCTTAGGAGGATAACCCTACACAGCTCATCTACGACGATCTCTTCGGTGTGAGGTTGAGCCTCGCACGCACATGTGGTGGCTCTTTTTTTGATCACATGGACATCCATGAAATCCTCCTCCAAGTAATCATTGTAATCAAAATTTTCATTGTTGCTATCGACGGAAACTCTGTGTTCTCAAGCTAACTCAAAAATCTCGATCCTAAGTTTCTCAACTTTCTCCTCAATTATAGATTCCTTAATCGCTTTAAGATTTAAAGGACCCTGATTGACATTCTCTATTTGTTCCTCCATCTCACTGGCTATTGTCGCGATGATGTCAGATATTACAAACACTGGTTTTACTTCTTGTCCTGCGAGCTCACTGAACTGTATCAGTGCAGTGAACTTGGGTACCATACCTTTTCCTTTTTTGACGATGATGTCTCAGGACGGAGCGTCTTAGTAGAAAATCAGTATGTCGAGGGAAAGTATGCTCCCCGTGGTGTAGACCAGCTACAATGCGAGGTAATCGTATTGTCTTTATCTTTGGGATTGTAGGAATGTCTCTATGATGAGCGACGGGTAAGATTTTCGGACCCGATCTTGACTTAACCGGTCGACGGCCCGCTGTCTTGGTGGTAGTATAATCAGTAGTGATCACTACGGTATCAACTTTGTTCCCTAAATAAAACCAAATGGGGATGCGAGTAGGTGGAACTCCAGTTGTCTTGTGGGACTATCGGCTGATTTGACGCCCTTCAAAATTTCCTTCTTCATGCGAGGAGAAATTGCATCTCCCACTCGCTTAAGTAACTCGCTAACCAAACATCCTTCTTTGGTAGCAAGCCTTCTGAAAATTGCACTAACTCGAGTCATAGGAGTGAACTTCTTTCTCTCCTCACCGTGTTCATGAAGTGACAGTAATGCGACAACGATCCTTCAGATACTCTCATATCCCTTGGTAAATGTCAGAGGATGGAATCTACTTCCTCTCAGTAGTGGATAAATTTTTGGTAACACTTCTTCAACTTGATGAAGCTCCTCCTCAATGGGTGTCTCCTTGGGAGTCTGGGCTTTAATGGCCCTCCGAAATTTTTTGTTACGGTTCCTCCTTTGAGTTTGGGTCAGCAGTACAGTCCTCAAACTTGATTCGATTTCAAACATGGGTGGTGGGACAGTTAATCCCTCAATAATCATCACTTCTTTTCCCTTAGCAGCTGTGACGATAGTAGTTTTAGACTTCTTGCAGGTAGAAAAGTCTTGAAGGTAGTTCAGGTTGAATTCTGCAGATGACTCCTATATTTCTAGAGCGGCGATCTTCATTACCACGAACGGGGCTTTCCCGAGGATGACCTCGACATCTTCAAATCCAGTTCCAAATTTGATGGTAGGAGCGAGGTTACGGGCTTCGTGGCTCATTGGCAGGTTGCAGGAAAAGTTCAGAGTTAAGTAGGCCATTGCAGCAGGCTTTAAAACAGAAGGTTTCAGGGCTAGCTATATGGCCAAAAACCTCGTAATTTTTAGTGCAAGCACTGAAAGTAGAGGTTGATCTGTTGACTGGGAGGGTCTTAATTTATGGGTATTTTAAAATATTGTTTAAAATTTAATTAATGTAAGAAAATCTCAAAGGGTGCGCAGCACAACACGATTTGGTTTAATTTGTAGAATAACAAATCAAATTTGTAAGGGAGATGTGAAGTATTTTAGAACCCAGTGCGAGACCTATTTAGTGGCAGAAAATGCCCAAGTGGAACTAGTCCACCGCCACACCTATTAGGGGGTCCGACCCCACATGAAAATTAAAAGAGTCCTTAATGGCCTTTTGAACCCCTCTGTTCAAAGATGGTTGAACAGCTAGTCCTGAAGTCCAAGGAGTTGGTTGTACCTTCCCAAAGCAGAAATGGGTAAAGTATGTCAACAAAAGAAGGGTAATATGGTCCAAGAGGGACATGAACACATTACCGATGTGTGAAAATAATATTTCTTAAATTGTATAGAGAGAAAAGGTTGTCCCCAACGGAGTTGCCATAACCTATCAACGCTATTTTTGGTTGGAGAGTTACCCGTAAGAAGCTATCGATCACCAGAATCAAAATCTCGTTGCCAGCTTTGGAAGGACGTTTTAATTTACATATATATTTAGTTTTAGAGAAATATGAAATCAAACTGACCTCATATTTTTCATAGTTTAAAGGAAAGAGCGCTGTACCCCAAATCCTGTATTTATCCCGAAGGATAAACACAAGACTTGAAGTTGAGACTCGACCAAATAAACTAAGGAACATATGACGTCTGTTTGGTATGTGAAACCATTATATTTTCCGACAAGTTTCTCTATTTAATATAAATAATTAAATAGTTATTAAGCTAGGTTCAGACATGCTTCTTATAAGGGCAAGCCCCTATAGTTAATTACATCTTAAATGACCAAAGTCACCTAAGAAGTCTCTCGATAAAAATCAGAAAATATTATCTTCAAGAAATTTCATAGGGTAGGACTCTTCAATGAGATCGGACATAGAGGTGTGAAAGGGGATTGGTTCAAATTTGGAACATTTTATTGTAGAATCCAAAGGAGGAAGAACTAGGGGATGTCATGGATCCAGAGGAGAACCCCGGTGACCTCCCAAGCTATCATAATGTTTGGCTTCAGTATTGAGGAGAAAAATTTAAGTGTTTCATCCTACCAATTTTTTTAGTTAGGGCTTACATTCATGTGAAACAATCACACAAATAGCCTGGAAGATGTGAGGATTTAGGTCGTGACAAATGACAACTCCGAAATCCTAAGACGAGCTAAGGCTTATATTGTATAACAGGGCTATATAAAGGCCTAAAGATAAGGTGAGGATTTATGTTTCATAAGCAAGCAACCTCAAAGTCCTATGGCTTTGTTGTTTATATCTAAGGAAGGAAGATTGGTTTAGCTGAGGAAGTCAGGTTTTGCTGTTGAAGATGGTCGTGCTGCCCACCATGCTAGCTCTAAGCTCCCTGCTGCGACGAGTTTAAGTTTCCTAGTGGGTCAAGTTATAATGTCAAATCAGGTGGCCCTATGGTTGAAGCTCTTTAAATTTTATGATGGTATATTAAAGTTGATTAGAGTGACACCGGTTAGGATCCTATAGTTCCCTCGTTCCGGCACCACTACTTTCTATTGGATTCACTTAGTTTAAATGAACTTACTAAACTCAACTTAATGAGTTCTATAATTTCATTTAGACTGTGGGAAGCCTCGTCATCAACTGTAGGTTACCTCCTCTGAGGGATTCTCAATCATCCGATACATATGTCTTAATTTAGTTAAAGTTGTAGTTTTATGTGATATTTGTGAATAAATTTTGAGCTGTTTTATATTTTGAATGTTGTGGCGGTGAATTTT
>NEWO01000879.1:90655-127593 GCA_003013225.1 Phalaenopsis aphrodite
ATATATATATATATATATATATATATATATATATATATATATATATATATATATATATATATATATATATATATACATTTATCCAATTTGTTTGGATTCAATTACAATGTTTATATACAACATTTTAAATCTTGATACCTAGAGCTCCAAAATTTATAAGAAAGTAGTCATCAAATAGTTTATCGTGTTTACTCGAAAGAAGTTTGCAAAATGAATGCCACACGACTCCAAAAATAAATTTATGCTCGCGCATATACATTTTTTGAGAAATTACAATTATGCCATTAATATTATATTTTTATATTTATATTTTTCGTAAAAAATGAAAAAAAAATAATAGTAATTAAAGTTCATCATTTTCTATAGTTTGGTGGAACAATTTATAAATTGGGCTTATAATGAAGTTTTAAAAATCATTAAAAATTTATAGATCAAAATTTATTTATATATTTTTTAGTGTTTTCTTGTTATATATTACCCAATTATTTAATAAATAATTTAAAGTCCAAAATAAATAAAAAATGTATCTTCATTGACATATTGAAGTATCTATTAAGAAAACATACACTTAAGTTTTGTGTTTATTTTTAATACGTATAATACTTGGGTATTACATCATGTTGACATTATTTTTTATTGAGGTCTAGTTTTTTTTCTCTTTATTAGCCTAGGGTCTAGCCATATGATTTTCCTATAAACTATTCCTAAAGGACTAGAAGGGACCTCTCACCATTAGAAATTCTAGATTCTTCTTTGCTTAACTTGAAGTTCCACATATTGGTCCTAACCTCTAGCACTTAGTAGGTGGGGTCAATATTGGGGAACTCAAGGGGAGTCTCTCATAGGATGGTCAAACCTTAGGACTAACTCTGGGTGGTCTGGTTTTGGTTGAGATGGCTTGAAAACACTAAACTTTCTTACCCCTTGATTTAGTCTCATGATTCCTTTTGGAAAGCTGATATGAATGAACCTATACCCCTAGTCTTTGGCTAAGAGGGTTAGAACTAGCATATTGAGCATCCAAATTGAGTCTTCACATGGCTCCTATTGATTTGGCATGTCTTCATGACTTACTTACCAATTCTAGCCCAAACTCACCAAATTACCAAAATAACCCTACAATCCTATTTTTTGCCAAAAATCCTAAAATTACCCAAAATACCTCAAATTTGCCAAAAAAAATCATCTCAAACAGCTCAAAACTACCTAAATTGGGTTAATTTCACCAAAATCACCAAATTTTCAAAATACCCCGGAAATTGTAAAAAATTACCAAAATTCCCCTCATGACCCAAAAATTTCAAAAATTAAAAAATTCCCAAGAAATCCAAAATCATCCCAATTTTAATTTTTAACCATTACATTGACTCAATTTGACAAATTTTACCCAATTTGACCAAAAGCCCCAAATTTGTCCTTAAGGGCCCAATTTTCCCAAATTAGCCTCAACATTGGCCCAATTGACCCCAATCTTGCCCAATTTTAATTCCAAGCCAAAATTCAGTACCCTCAATTCCAATCTAAACAAAATTTAAGCCCAATTTGACCCAATTACAAGCCTAATTTTAACCAAATAAAAAAGCCCCAATTTTGACCATAAGTCTAAATCCACCAAATTGGCCTTTCAATTAAATTCAAAATCACTTGAAATTCTTCCAAATCCTTCATGACATATTCCTACATCAAATTCAACATTCAATTGATCTAAATTTAGGCCCAAATTTACTCTTAATTTTAAAAGCCCAAGCCCACCATGTTAAATTCCAAAATCCCAAATTCAATTAAAAGCCCACATGACAATTTCCCCTCATCATCCAGTCAATCAAAATCATTCCTTAAGTTTTAGATTAATGATAAAATTATTGAAAATCAAGCATCATGGTAAAATTCACCAAAAATACCCAATAATTGCAAAATCTTTCCTCATGCAAAAGAGCCCAGCCACATGCAAGTCATGAAGCCACTCCCATGCCATAGGTGAGCTATGAGAGCCTTGCCACCTCATCAAGCTATTAATGGCAAGAGGACAAGCCACTTTTAAGCCATCTTAGCAAAAATCTCTTGGATGGGGACCTCTCCACACCACTTCAGCTGAACCACCTGATTCTTCTCAACACCCAAACCTTTCTTGGTGGGTGAACCAAGCCCAAAATCATGTCTTGATCCAAATTGACCCAAAATGGCACTTCCCCCATTACTCTTTAATCTAACACCTTTACACATGGCCAACCCCAATTGATTTCACCAAACCCAAGCTCTGATCCCCTTGACCAAATGGTGACTTAACAATGGTCGGCCAGCCACCTTGGCTGCTGAAAAACACCATAGCCAAGGGAGCTAATATGGTCAAAACTCAAAATTAAACTCATCCAAGCTGCCTAATTTCAATTGTACACTTGCACTCTGCTTCAATTTACCTAAGCAAGCCTTTCCACCTATCAATTGCTTCTAAGGGCCACCATGGTCTCCTACATTTAAACTCACCCTCCACGACCAAGTGAGGAAAGCTTGAAATTCCTTGGGGAGACTCTGTTAAATTGATCCCAAAGCTTCTTTAAGACCCACTAAATTCAATCCAACCATCCTCAAGCCCTCAAACCCATTTCCCGAGCTCAATTTTGGAGTTCAAAATCAAGCTTGAAATAGGACACCTCTCAAAACTCCACCAAAGTCAAATTTCTTGCACCCACACCATCCCCTGAGTGAGAGAAGAGGATCCCTCACAAAAGCCTCATCGCCATACCACCCTAGGGTGGACTTTGATCTAACCTATAAATCAGCCTTGGTCGAAATCATACCTAGGCATTTCACCACGGCTTGAGGCTTCTTCTAGGATCTCATTGGACTCAAGACAAGCTTTTGGAAGCACCCAATCAAGGCCACACCTCTTGGGCAAAGGTATTGAACTCTTCCCTTAAACATAGCTTCATTTAATTCTCCATGCTTGTAGACTCAATTTAAAGCTTGATAAACCATATGGATATGTTCTCATATACTAGTTGAGTTTATAGGAACAAATTGCACTTAATTTGGTTTAAGTATCAAGAGAGCTATTAAGGTTTGAAGTTGGGCGGTTCTCGGGCCAAGGATTCAGGGATGATGAACGGATGTCATCTATTTCCACGTATATCAAGCGGACAATTGAGATGAAGTAAGATGAAGGAGTGGAACATGAACCGCGGGCTAAGTCAGCGCTAAGGTGTTTAGCGGTGCCGAACCAAAGAATGTTGCGTGGAAAGTGATCCTAATATTCTTTTTTATATGTAGAATTTATGAAGGTGACACCACTACTTAAAGATTTTAATCTCCGGTAATGACATTGAAAATTTGATCCCAAGCATAGTAAGATTTTAATTATATTTCTACGGATTCTACGCAAGTATACGTATCTTTATCAAGTAATATAGGGCTTTCTGATTAAGCCCCGAATATCGATCCCACGGAGATCGAGGTTAATCACGGTGACTTTCAAGAGAAATTCAAGTTTAGAATAACATGCCCTAGCTTGGAAGGTCGATAAAAGTTTGGTTTTGATTTTATACTAGAATTATCACTACAATACTACTTCTACTTCTAAATTAAAATACTTAGTAAAACTCAGAAAGTGGGGCTTTTAATATATTAAAAGTACTCTTCCTCATGTAATGAAAGTAGTTACATGTGTAAAAATAAAACAAGTAGGGAGAGAGATTGTGACAAATAAAAGCAACTATATTCTTTACCCTTACTAGAGATGTTATAAATAACATTGGTTAATCTAAAGTTAGAATAGTTTTGAAGATGGGCTAGGCAGGGAAGATACTAGCTCTCACTCTAGAGTTCCCTCTTATCCCTCCACCTAGAGGCTAACATCTCGCATCAAAACCTAAAATAATAGACCAAATTAGGGGCTTTAGCCTGTCACTCTAAAGTCCTCTAATTCTACTCCCTTTAAAGATTATTTCCCTATTTATTTTCACTTAATTGTATGGACTATATTCTCATCTATATAATCTTGTGTGATTCTACCACAATTGATTGAGACAATACCATCCATGATCTTACATGTTCTCACAACAGATTTTAACATGCAAGTTGATCAAGTTTACATATAAATGAAGAACAAAGTAAAATCATTACAATATATTCTCACTGTACATGATTCTATATCCTACACATGCATACTAATTCATTACAAGAGGGAAGAGTAAAGAAAACTACTCACTACATATGGAGAAACAACAAGAACTTTTCATTGAACAAGACTTTGAAAACATACAAACAAAGTACTAAATTCAAACCAAAATACAATGAAAATACTTATCTCTAATAGAATCAAAATCTCCTTGTATAGAAAAAGCAATCTCCTTATAATCCTCTCCAAGAAAAAAGTGAAAAGAAAAGAAGAAATCTCTCACTCTCTCTCTTTCTCTCTCACCTTGCCGCCCTGCTTAGGGCTCATGCCCAAGCCTTCTTCTCTTTTTTTCCAAGTATTCTTCTCCTCTTTCAATTAACACAAGAGTTTAAGAGTTATTTTAAAAATATTTCCAAGCCTTTTTATATAATTTTCCAAGAGATTCTTAAGTGTCTCTTCAAAACTATCTAGATTCAATGAATCTTCCAAATGGTGTCTGAAGTGCCTCTTCAAAACTCCTTAAAACTGCTCCAAATTCTTCTAGAAAGTCCCTTTTCTCATTTCCAGTGAATTCCCCAAGAGATGCATGATGCACCACATCAAAAATTGTCCAAATCTGACGTATATTCTTGAAGATATGTTGAAAACCGTCACCGACGCCTAAGCACCATTTTTTGGGCACATAAGCGCCCCCCTCTCTGTCTGGTGGCACCTAAGCGCCATTTTGGGCACTTAAGCGCCAGACACAGGCACTTAAGTGTCTAGTTTAGGTCCCCTTGGCTCCGGTGTGCCCCAGTTCAACCCGATTTGCTCCATTTTGGTCCATTTTTTTTCTTTTGCTCCAATCACTCCAAATTATTTAATTTGATGTACCTAAAACCAAAAACACAAGAAAAAATACCTTTAAAGTGCAATATCATAAAAAAATATAGCATGAAAAATAGTACATTTTTAGGCGTATCAAAGTCCCCCAAACTTAAACATTACTTGTCCTCAAGTAATACTACATTTTTAAAAAAATTTATGTAGATTAGAGTTAATGGATCATCCCTTAGAATTGTTAAATTTTTGTTCTAAAAATTTGATAGTTCAAATTAGAAGAAATTCTAGTGAATTAGACTAGCCCACGGTCTAAAATATTTATCATTAAACTTGGAAATTTGTTTTCCTACCTAGTTCATAAATATATGCAGATTTTTCAAACTTCGGATCCTATGAACTTTACTTTCTAGACTTAAGAACTCTCTTAAAAATAATTTTTACTAATATAATTATAAAAATCAAGCCTATAATTATTCTAAGTTCTTTACTCTAGAAAGGCTCAAGTGAAACCAATTTTTGATTAAGACTTCTCCTCAAGCTTCTCCTCACTTTATTCTTTTTTTTTCTTTGGGATCTTTTTGATCCATTATTTTTTTTCTTCTTTTCTTTTTTTTTAATATATGAGGATTACTATATTTAGAGAATTCCTTAAATAATTTTGAATTTCACCATCCTCCTCTAAAGTTAAAACTTATTGCTTTCCTTCACTTGAAAATATGTAAATTCTTTTTTAAGAAATACTTTCTAAGAGAGCCTTAAATGATTGAAAATAAGAATTCTAAGAATCCTTAATTTTTTTAAAAATACATTTTTTCCTACTAAAGATTGTTATTCATTTTCCCAAGTTCTCAACTAAATATCCTTAACTCTAGGTTCACCATTTTCATTAAAAATATCATCTAAGTTTTCCTACTACATTTCTATATTTAAAATTTTAACATCCTTAAGACGAATCTACATAAAAATAATCATTAGAAATAAAATAAAATTTTATTTGTAATAATTTTGAAAATAAGTAAGCTTTAAATTTGAAACATTTTTCCTTCCCCACAAAACTTAAGCTCAAACATGTGTATCAATGAAGTACAAAAATATGCGGCAGGGAAAGCTCACTTTTACAATTTACTACACATCCTACAAAAATATCAACAAATAACACATGGTAGAATATTGCAGTAGAAAGTAAATCTAGCCTAAACATGCTTGACATAACACTCTAAAGAAATTTTAAATTGTAGAATAGGTACAAACTAAAGATTAAACAGTAACACATTTTAAACTTCATAAAGGAATTGCTAGATGCTAACAAGTTTAAAATATTGAGTTAAGCTTTGTCATCTATAAAGACTCATTTAACTTGACTTACAAACATATACATACAAACTCCAATACATAGACTTACAGATTCATAAACAAAGAACAACTGAGGTTTATTTGATCTCCCTTCTACTCACATTTCCCCTCCTTACTTTTAATTTCTACCTGAAGAAACTTCACTAATAAAGTGGGTGTATTATAAAACCTTGTATCATTATCACCCATGGACTAGAATTACTTCATGTATTACCAATTTTAGGGTTACTCTAAGTCTAAGGCAACACAATCTGGTAAATATAGTGCAGTTCATCCAGATGTTGTTCACTAAGTAAGTTCATGACCTTACCCGGTGAAGAAAAAGTCAGATAAAGGAACCAATAGAGTTTACATGGAGTGTCTCAAGTCTAAACACTACATGATTCAAGGTAATGCTCAGTTCTAGTTAAGAACTAAGTTGTAACAGACTCATCAACCTGCTACAACTAGAAATCATATACAAATCTAGTCATGACGAAGGAATTACCTCACAACATTAATCCAATCCACTCGTACACATCAAACATAAATCAAAAGTACAACATCTCACTATTATCCAATCCAACATAACAACAACCACAATAAATAGATAACAAAGATAACCATGGGTTACCTCCCACAAAGTGCTTGGTATAACATCGACGACCCGATGTATCCAATTTTTACTCTAGTTGTCCCAACATCAAAATCTCATTCATTTTGTCTGTATACCATGGAATATGTCATTCAGTGATTTTGGATAACTCTTTCTTATGAGATCTTTTACTGATTCCATCATTCAATTTAGGTTCTTATGATTGAGTTAAATTTTAAGAAATAAAGACTGGTGGTGTAGATGAATTCCCTAAATAGGTAGGCCATAAAATTATATGGGGTACATTTATCTTAAGTTCATGAGATTTTTCAACAGATGAAATTAAAAGTTTACTATTTTTGATAACATCCATTATTTCACACCTCTCCTGAACATACATACAGTCTTCTTTAAACAACATTTTCAACTCATCACGAAGGTCCATTTCGATCTCATCTGTTAACTTACTCTCAAAACTTTCTTGGAAATGGTCTTTACTTAGATAAATAATTTTATCCAGCCAAAAACAATCATCAAATATTCTCTCAGCTGGATATTTCATGGTCTATAACACATTAAAAGTAGCTTACTGGTCATTAATATCTCCTTTTTGCACATCTATTATAGCTTGTCCAGTAACAAGAAAAGGTCTCCCCAAAATAATTAGATTTTCTATATCTTCCTCCATATCTAATACAATAAAGTTCATAAGAAAGATAAATTTATCCACTTTAACAAGCACATCTTCTATAACCCCTTTTGGATAAATAATAGATTGATCAGTTAACTAAAGGGTTACAGTAGTGGGAGAAATATCGACTAAACCTAACATTCTAAATATTGATAGAGGCATCACATTAATGCTCGATCCTAAATCGTGTAAAGCTTTTCCACATAATCTTTCTCCAATTGCACAAGGAATTGTTAAGCTACAAGGATCATTAAGTTTCTGAGGAAGCTTTTTCTGAAGTATAGTGGTGCATTCTTCACTTAGTGCAACTGTCTCGTAATCCCCAAACTTCCTTATCTTGTTTAATATCTCTTTCATAACTTGGCATTTGTTCCAAAGCTTCAACAAAATGAATATTTATCATTAACTTCTTAAGTACGTCCATGAACTTTGAAAATTTTTTATCTAACTCATACTATCTAAGTTTTTGAGGAAATGGAGGTGGTGGTCTTTCTAAATTAATTTTAGTTGGATATATTAAATTTTCCAGATCCTTAGAAACATGTTCTTTAGGTCTTTTAGTTTTTGTTGTTTCTCTCACAACTTCTTTCTCTTTTTTAACCACACTTTCTATCTATCTTCCACTTCTTAACTGGACAATGTCTATTTGTTCATCATTTTTCTCTTTAGGGTTGATCTCCGTGTTGCTAGGAAGTGTTCCTTGGGGTCTATTGCTAAGTAAATTGGCAATTTGTCCCAGTTGATTCTATATGTTTCTAATCGTAGCATTTTGACCTTGCAACTGGTTTCCCATTTGCAATACCACTTCTTCTATAGACATCTTCTTATCCTCAATTTATTGATCATTGTTAGAGTTTGTGGATATGAAGGTCTATAGTTTGTGTTCCCCTGATAATTCCAACTTTCATTAGGATTTGCATGATTATTTTCCCATTATTGGTTTCCACCCCCAAAGGTATGATACCAGTTAAAATTAGGATGGTTCTTCCAACATGAGTTGTAAAAGTTAGAATACGTGTTTTTTATGGTATTCAGTGTCTCATATGATAAGTTAGAATCAATCATATGCTCTGATGAACTTTCCTCACTTACTGAAGTGAATTGAGGCTAGTTCATTCCATGTTTTTCCAACTTCCTTGATATTGTAGCAACCTGAGATGCAAGAATTGCAAACGCATCTATATCATGAACATTGGCTACCTTTTTTGGATTTTCCCTTGCAGAGGGCCATTGAAATTCATTTGTAGCCATTTCTTCAATTAAAGCATATGCTACATCAAATGGTTTTGACATTAATGATCCACCAGTGGCAGCGTCAATTGTAGACCTAAGGGATCCTACTAACCCATTGTAAAAAGCTTGAATGATTAACTAATCAGGCCGACCATGCTGTGGACACTTACTTAGGAGTTCCTGAAATCTTTTCCAGGTTTTGATATTAATTCCCCTTTATACTGACAAAATGAGATAATATCTTTTCTAAGTTTAGTAGTTCTTGAAGGTGAAAAATCATATGTAAGAATTTCTGAGTTAACTCCTCACAATTTTTATTTGGGTGCTAATGAGTATAACCACATTTTAGCCTTATCCCTTAGTGGGAAAGGAAAAAAACCTTAGTCTAACAGCATCGTCTGGCATGCCGTTATAATGAAATTTAGCACAAATTTCTAGAAAATTTGATAAGTGTAAATAGGGATCCTCCGAAGGAGTTCCCCCAAACTGGTCATTTTGCACTAGTTGGATAATCGATGGATTTATTTCAAATGAGTCAGCTGCTGCGACAGGGGTTTGTATACTTGAGTGAATTTCATCTGTCTTAGGATTTACATAATCTCTCAATGATTTATGATAATTTTCTAAGTTATTATTCTGATTGTTTTCCATTTTCATTTCTAATTTTTCAAGTCCTTTCTGTTTTTTAATTTTTTTCCTTTTTTTTTAACTCAGGACCATAAGACACAAGTCTTACAGATCCTTTGTTTCACATACGCAACACAACAAACATTACATTAATAATTAAACAAACAAAACAAAAACAATATATTTAACACTATAAAATATTTTCACAAACACCTTGTTTTTCACACAAACAGTTTTTTTTCACAACACTTTTCATATAAAAAACACTTTTCACACAAAAACAGTTTTTTGGACACTACAGTTTCCAAGTCTAAGCCTAATTACTTCAACTAAAATTCTCCTAAAACTCAAGGTCAACCGTTGTGATCTCCGACAACGGCGCCAAAAACTTTATCCTGATATTTTTTTATATGTAGAATTTAAGAAGTTGACACCACTACTTTAAGATTTTAATCCCCGATAATGACACTGAAAACTTGATCCCAAGCGAAGTAAGATTTCAATTATATTTCTAGGGATTTTACACAAGTATGCATATCATTATAAAGTAATATAGGGCTTTCTAATTAAGCCTCGAATATCGATCCCATGGAGATCGAGGTTAATCACGGTGACTTTCAAGAGATTCTAGGTTAGAATAACATGCCCTAGCTTGGAAGGTTGATAAAAGTTTGGTTTTAATTTTATCCTAAAATTATCACTACAATACTAGTTCTACTTCTAAATTAAAATACTTAGTGAAAATCAGAAAGTGGAGTTTTTAATATATTAAACGTACTCTTTCTCATGCAATGAAAGTAGTGACATGTGTAAAAGTAAAACAAGTAGTGAGAGAGATTATGAAAAATAGGAGCAATTATATTCCTTACCCTTACTAGAGAAGTTATAAAGAACAATAGTTAATCTAAAGTTTTAATAGTTTTAAAGACGGGCTAGGCAGGGAAGATACTAGCTCTCACTCTAGAGTTCCCTCTTATCCCTCCACCTGGAGGCTAACATCTCGCATCAAAACCTAAAACAATAGACCAAATTAGGGGCTTTAGCCTGTCACTCTAAAGAAATATTTTAAATCTCTTCAGAGGTCAATTATCATAGGAGAAGCATTTGTAAGAAACAAAAGTAAAGACAAAGCATTATCAAGATAGTGTTAATTAAAATATTCATGCTAGAAGAATAAAAAGAGGACGAAAGAAATATCATTGAGATTTATGTGTAATAATAAAATTATTTGTAATGTTGTAACATTGGAACTCTCCTATAAATAAGGGTGGTCATTATATGGAAGGGGATTGATCTCCAAGCATTGTAGAACATTCATTTTCTAAATAATCTTCTTAATTTTCCCTAGTTCTAACCATTATATTCTAACTTTTTTCTTTGATCAGTTGAATCACAAACAAATCAGACCGATCCAAAAAAATAATACTTAAATTTTAACATTTTGATAGCCACATTGGCATTTTATTTTCATCATGGTCATGGGCGAACCTACATATTGTTGAGAGGGGCGGTTGTCCCCCCTAAATTCTGAAAATTTTAATCCCCGATAATGACACTGAAAACTTGATCCCAAGTAAAGTAAGATTTCAATTATATTTCTCGGGATTCTACGCAAGTATAAATATCATTATCAAGTAATATAGGGCTTTCTGATTAAGCCCCGAATATCGATCCCATGGAGATCGAGGTTAACCATGTGACTTTCAAGAGATTATAGGTTAGAATAACACGCCCTAGCTTGGAAGGTCGATAAGAGATTGGTTTTAATTTTATCCTACAATTATCACTACAATACTACTTCTACTTCTAAATTAAAATACTTAGTGAAAATCAAAAAGTGGGGCTTTTAATATATTAAAAGTACTCTTTCTCATGCAATGAAAGTAGTGACATGTGTAAAAGTAAAACAAGTAGTGAGAGAGATTAGAAAAAATAGGAGCAATTATATTCTTTACCCTTACTAAAGATGTTATAAAGAACATTAGTTAATATAAAGTTTTAATAGTTTTAAAGACGGGCTAGGCAGGGAAGATACTAGCTCTCACTCTAGAGTTCCCTCTTATCCCTCCACCTGGAGGCTAACATCTCGCATCAAAACCTAAAACAATAGACCAAATTAGAGGCTTTAGCCTGTCACTCTAAAGTACTCTAATTCTACACCCTTTAAAGATTATTTTTCTATTTATTTGCACTTAACTATATGGACTATATTCTCATCCATACAATCTCATGTGATTCTACCACAGTTGACTGAGACCATACCATCCCGGATTTTACATGTTCTCACAACAGATTTTAACATGCAAGTTGATCAAATTTACATGTAAATGAAGAACAAAGTAAAATCATCACAATATATTCTCACTCTAATCGATTATATATCCTACACATGCATACTAATTCATTACAAGAGGGAAGAGTAAGGAAAACTACTCACTACACATGGAGAAACAACAATAACTTTTCATTGAACAAGACTTTGAAAACATACAAATAAATTACTAAATTCAAACCAAAATACAATGAAAATACTTATCTCTGATAGAAATCAAACTCTCCTTATATAGCAAAAGCAATCTCCTTACAATCCTCTCCAAAAATAAAGTGAAATGAAAAGAAGAAATCTCACACTCTCTCTCTTTCTCTCTCACCTTGCCGCCCCGCTTGGGGCTCACGCCCAAGCCTTCTTCTCTTCTTCTCCAAGTAGTTATTTCCTCTTTCAGTTAATCCAAGAGTCTAAGAGTTGTTTTAAAAATATTTCCAAGCCTTTTTTATAATTTCTTAAGAGATGCTTAAGTATCTCTTCAAAATTGTTCAGATTCAATGAATCTTCCAAATGGTGCCTGAAGTGCCTCTTCAAAACTCCATATAACCTCCCCAAATTCTTCTAGAAATCCCTTTTTTTTTCATTTTCAATGAATTCCCCAAGAGAAGCACGATGCACCACTTCAAAAATAGTACAAATCTGACGTATATTCTAGAAGATATGTTGAAAATTGTCATTGGCGCCTAAGCGACATTTTTGGGCACTTAAGCGCCCCCTCTCTATCTGGTGGCACCTAAGAGCCATTTTGGGCGCTTAAGTGTAAGGCACAGGCACTTAAGTGTCTGGTTTAGGTCCCCTTGGCTCAGGTGTGCTCTGGTTAGACTCAATTTGCTCCGGTTTGCTCCATTTTAGTCCATTTTTGTTCATTTTGCTCCAATCACTCCAAATTCTTCCATTTGATGTACATACAACCAAAAACACAAGAAAAAATTACCTTTAAAATGCAATATCATCATAAAATATAGCATGAAAAATAGTATATTTTTAGGCGTATCAGAATGCTCGGAGAGGCCGAGATGAGGTGGCGCCACGCTTGATAAGTAGAAAATTAGGGAATTTCTTGAATTATTTGATAGCCAGAACTTAAAAAATGCATACCTTTATGTAGAAAAATCATAAAAATAAAATAAAAATACCCTCTTGCTCAGTGAATAAAAGAGAACAATGTAGAAATGATTTCATATTTTTATGCATGTATTATTTTTAATTGATTAAAAAGTATTTTTCTTATTTTAATTCTCTATTTCACCATGAAACGAAACCATGGGGCTTTTTATTTGTCTGTTGTTAGGCATCTCCCCTGATTGTTTCATGGTCAAGGGGCATCTCTAACTAAAGATCTCGAATTTTTAAGATAATGGTCCCTATTTTGGTATAAAAATTATAATAATTAAAATAATCATAAAAAAATATAAAACTTGTTTTGTTAGGTTAACTGTGGTTAGAGGATCCTAGGAAAAATATAAACTCGGTTTAACTCATTAAAAATAATCCTAATTTCCACCAACCCTAAAAAATGAAATAAAATTAATTTAGAGTAATCATAAATGTAAATGGCATAAAAATTATCCTCCACTATAATTTAATATCAGAGGAGCTCCATATAAAAATTTCAAGTAAATTACAGTTAATTTGACCACTAAAATGGATTAATCAAGTTAAATATCATTTTTGGTATTAAAATAATTACAATAATTAGAATACAATTCAAAAAATTACCAAACTTGTTTTGGAAGCTCTTTATGACCAGAGGAACCGAGGAAAAATAAACGTGGAATTAAAATAAATACTTCATTTTTTGAGCTAATTTTAAGCATTTAAATAATTAAATATTAATTAAAAAATCATAAAAATTTTCAGATTGTAAAAATACACTAAAATGTCACATTTAGCTTCCTAATCACTTGAGATTTTTAAGTCAAGGTATTAATTTTTTAAAGGCTTAAAGTGAATTTTCTTTAATTTTCCACTAAAATAATTCTAATAATTAAAATACAAATTATAAAAATATGAAATTTGTTTTTTTGGGTTTTCTGGACTTAGAGAGATTTAAGAAAAATATAAAACTTAATTTTTTACTTAAATAATATTTTATATTTAATTAATGCTCAAAACAATAATTTTAATAATTACATTAAACTTCTAAAAATCATGAAAATTGGTCCACGTGGTCCTCTAACCTAGGTGAGTCTTCAATAATTTTCTTAAGGATTGAGGTTTTGTTTTGGTTGAGTTATTAAATTTTCATTGAAAATCCATATTTTTGCATTAAAAATAATTATAAAAATTAAATAATTTCAGAAAAATCACATTTTCTCCTTTGATGTTCTAATTAACTATTGATTGGGGTAACATATAATTTTCAAGTCATTTGAGTCTCATTTAATGAATTATAAGGTATTAGGGTCTTAAGGGCAAAAGGGTAATTTTGGAATTTAAGGCTTAATTAATATTTAGGCTTAACCAAAGGGCTAAATGCTCAACAAATAATCTAAATTCATATTTTTTTATGATTGGAATATGAAAAGGGATAAATGGTAGTAACCAACCTCAGTTTAGTCTAATAAAGGACAAATTTGTAATTTTCTTAAAATTGATGAAATATGGAAGAGTATTTAAATAAAGAAAAAAATGATATTAAGATGAGGGGTTTGATTTTTTTGGAAGATCATAACTCACTAATTTTAGGCCCCAATTAATAGTTTTGAAATGATTTATAATTCATGATAAGGATTAAAGGTATAAACATTTAAATCTTTTTTTCTAAAATTAGAAATCTATCCATTTTTTTAAGGGCTTAGTAGTGAATTAGGTTTAATAAAAATTTTATTTAATGAGATCTAGAAAATAATCTATAACTAATTTAAAGCTTTTTAAAACACTACAAGCCCATCTTTAAAGTCAAAATGTTAAGTTTCTTAATTAGACCAAATTGCCCCTAAGGGTCTTTACCTATATAATTTATAAATAAAACATCAAGTGATATTTATCCCATCCTTAGGGTTGGCTAAAACATCAGTCCATTGAGCATAAGGGTATGATAAGGATGAGTTATTAACATAATAAGTTTGAACAAACTCGGGACTTTTCAAGAGATTGTGAGATGCCTGGGACTTGGTCCCTGGACCTTTCTTGTCCTCTTTTAGATAACTTGAAGTATGATTAAACTCATTATGCTTTGCTTAAGAAACTATCTATACACTAAAATAAATAGGAACCACTAAGATATGACATAGGATTTGGTAGACACACCTTAAACTTGTACTTCCTACTTTTTCTACAAGCATGTTTTAATTCTTGTAATATTTTATATATATATATATATATATATATATATATATATATATATATATATATATATATATATATATATATATATATATATATTCCTTGCAAGTACTTAACTTTCAGGTGGAGGAATGAGAAGACTCAACAGATACGCTTTTAAGTTATTGCATTACAATTTATTTTTACATATTGTTTCCAGCTCGTGAACCTGTATGTTAAAACTGAAACTTTTAGGATATTCACAAAATTGAAACCAAAACAAAAATTAAAAAATTAAAAAAAAAAAGATAAAATTCACCGCCACAATACTCAAAATTTAATCGCAAACATTACAAAACAAAAATTGTAACTAAATTAAAATGTCTCTATCAGATGATCGAGAATCCCTCATAGGAGGAAACCTACGGTTGCTAATGAGATTTCCCATGGTCTAAATGAAAGTATGAAACTCATTGAGTTGAGTTTAGCAAATTCATTTGGACTAAGCGAATCCGAAAGAAAATTGTTGTACCGGAACGAGGGAACCGTAGGATCTTAACAGGTGTCACTCTAAGAAACTTTAATATGCCTCATAATATTTAAATAACCATAAACATATGAGATACTTGATTTGACATCATAACTTGACACATTAGAAAACTTAAATATGCTACAACGAGGAGCTTGGAGCTAGTATTGTGGACAGCACGACCATCTTCAACAGCAAAACATGTCTACACCGGCTAAACCATTCCTTAGAATTAAACAACAAATCCATAGGACTTCGAGGTTGTCTACTTATGCAACATAAACCCTCAACTCATCTTTAGGCCTTTGTATAACCATACTATGCAATTTAAGCCCTAAATCGCTTTAGGATTCTGACGTTGTCGTTCGTCACGACTTAAATTCTTACATCTTTCAAGATATTTGTGTGATCGTTTCACACGAATGTGAACCCTAAATTAATAAAATTTACAGAATGAAACATTTAAATTTTTCTCCTCTAAATTGAAGCCAAATAGTATGATAGCTTGAGAAGTCATCGATGTTCTTCTCAGAATTTGTGACATCATCTAGTCTCTCTTCCTTTGGATTCAAAAATAAAATGTTCCAAATTTGAGCTATTCTCCTTTCACACATTTTTGTCTGAACTCCTTGAAAAGTCTTATTCTTTTGAACTTCTTGAAGATAATATCCTCTAATTTTTAGGGAGAGTTTTCTTAGGTGACTTCAGTTATTTAGAATGTAATTAACTATAGGAGGTTGCCCTTATAGAAAGTATTTCCGAATGCAGCTTAATATAAACCATATTTAATCTTTCATATTAAATAGGGGAACTTATCGACTTATAATAAAAATAGTTTCGCAGAATTAACGAATGTCATAGAATCTTTAGTTTATTTAATTGAGCCTTACCAGTAAGAAGTGTGTTTATCCTTTGGGATGAATACATTATTTGTGGTATTAGGCTTGTTCATTTAAACTACTAAGGATATGAGATCGGTCCAGTCTTGTATTTTCAAAAGATCTAAAATACAATTTTTTTTCAAATTATATATTAAATAAATATAAAACGGGTGTTGGGATATCCATCCTGGCAACCAACAACTTCACAACCCCGCAACTCTTTTTAGTGCTGACACATCCAAGGCCTTAAAATCTATAATAAGTGTTTCACTTAAATTGTAATGATTTGACCAGCCAAATGACACATTATTTCATAATGATAAGTATATCAACTTTATTTTTTCCATTTATCTACACAAGTTCCCCCATTTTGGTTAGAACAAAACCATTAGAGATTGAAGAATCAATATGCACAACAATATTATGATGTAATGAAGATATGTGAGAGGATGCATCATACAAGTCTCTCACACACAACCAATTTTAGAAATATTTTAATTTTCTTAAGAAATAAATAAAACATCTAGTGTATTCATTCCTTAAATTGAGAGCATATACAAGCCTTATAATGATAATCAAGGCATAGCTTTCTAACAATAAAAGAATAACATTTCATCATTCTCTTATTCTTCTTGTAATTGCCTTCCAAAAAGATATAATTGAATCGAGAATATAAATATGTTTGATTAAAAGCCTTTGGACCGGGTTCAAGATGCACACTTATTCAATTCGCTTAAAAGATGAACACGTTCAATAGACGAACTCATTTAGGAGATGTCCTCTTCTAGGAGAACAACTCTTAAGAGATGATGCACTTATCCAAAAGATGAACTCATCTAAGAGAGCAAATCTCCTATAAGATGAACTCTCCCAAGATATGGCATTGTAAGAAGATTAACTATACGCAAAGAATCAATAATGAGGGAAAATTACCAAGGCATGACATTATCAAGAAAAAAGTTACTTAAATATATCCATGCTAGAAAAAAAAATAGAGGACGTAACAAAGAACTCTTGAGATTCAGGTGTAATAAGTACATTATTTATAAATTTATAATGTATAAACTAAGTCACGTATATATAAGGATGTTTAATACAGTAAAAGAGATTGATCATCAATCACTGTACAACACTCATTTTGTAGAAAATATTTTATCTATTTTTTATTCATAAATTTTATATTCTAACTCTTTCATTAGATACACCAATCTACAAACAAATCATGATCCAATATCTTAAAAGGTATGATGAGTGTCGAGCATGCCAAGATTTGGGGAACACTTACACAATCATTAGAATCACATAACAAGAAAATTCTTTACAACATGGTTAACAAAGGGATAATTTTTTGTCTTTTTCTTATTATTTTTTCTTTTATATTATTGGTTAATTTGCATATCTAAATCAATGATTACATAATTATATACTTATATAATAAGTAATGTGAACATCATTTGTTATATTGGTGAGTTCACGAAAACCACTCATAATTCTTATCTCATTTATAACTTTGGTAACTCATCCCTTATCATCAAGCTTGCATAGAATGAGAAAAATTGTCTAACCTTTAGTGCCTACTGGCCTAATAGCTAAACACTAAAGATGAATTTGAAAAAAAAAAATTTCCCAAATATAGCTTGACAAAATAAAAAATGAAGATAGTTAATATAATAATTAAAGGAACTGAGATTTTAGCATAAATAAGGTTCAGATGTTACGATGACTACTCACTATAAGAGTGTTATAGGCCCTAGGTAAAGGATAGTCCAAATTTATTAAGAAAATCAAAATTCTTTTATAACAAAGTTACATCACAAAAAATAGTCAATCTAGTTGCATATAGGAGATGAAATTTCTTATAGTAAAAGGAGTTCACTAATAACACTTGGGGAACTCATCTGACAAAATGAGCTACCCATTAAGTTAAACAAAATAATATTATTAAATTAAAAATAAATAATAATAATAATGAGGTGGCTGAGCTAATAAGTTATAAGACTATTTCAGAAGGTTGAGCTTAAATATCCTCAATGCAGAATATTATATATTCAACCAAATTGCTCCCATGATAATTTCATATGGAAAAGCTAAGAGCTATCTATTAGATGGACAATCAATACTGATTGAAATCCATCAGTCATGTTTTATTTAAATTATTTCCTTTTCAAAAAAAACATTAAACAAGTTTATTCCTTAGAAAGGACAACACATGCATGCCACATAGTGATGAATAAGTCATAAGATCACTAAAAAATGGATAAAATTTCACCATTCCCTTATTCTTTATGAAGTTGACTTTTAAAGATATAAGAAAATTAGAGAGCTAAACATGTTTGGTTGAAAGTTCAAGGTACGAGGCCATTCAACTCGCCTAGAAGTTGAACACTTATAAGAGATGAACTCATCTATGAGATCACGTCTCTTATTAGATGAACTCATCTGAGAGGCAAACTCATTCAGAAGAACAATTCTCCCAAAGGATAAACTCTCTTCAGAGGTCAATTATCATAGGAGAAGCATTTATAAGAAACAAAAGTAAAGACAAAGCATTATCAAGATAGTGTTAATTAAAATATTCATGCTAGAAGAAAAAAAAGAGGATGAAAGAAATATCATTGAGAATTATGTGTAATAATAAAATTATTTGTATTGTTGTAACATTGAAACTCACCTATAAATAAGGGTGGTCATTATATGGAAGGGGATTGATCTCCAAGCATTATAGAACATTCATTTTCTAAATAATCTTCTTAATTTTCCCTAGTTCTAACCATTATATTCTAACCTTTTTCTTTGATCAGTTGAATCACAAACAAATCAGGCTGATCCAAAAAAATAGTACTTAAATTTTAACATTTTGATAGCCACATTGACATTTTATTTTCATCATGGTCATGGGCGAACCTACATATTGTTGAGAGGGGCGGTTGTCCCCCTTAAATTCTGAAATTTTATTAGTAACAATAAGGTAATTTGATTTTTTGCCCACTTTGAATTTATCCCTTTCCCCCTCTTTCCTCTAATGAACCAAGCCAACAATTATATTAATCAAGTTGAGTAAGTTATATAAATGCTAACTTTTAATCCTTAATAAATCTAAATAATACAAATAAAGCTACAAATTAAAATTTTTTATTTAATAAATTATTTATTCGTATAAAACAATTATTTGGGTCAACCATGACTAGTACTTTAGTAACATTGAATAGCTTTGAGATTTGGGAATAAATAGTAATTTTAAAATGTCAAATGGGAGCAGATTGTGGAACGGCTCTCCTCGCCTTTGAATTGTAGGTACATTTTCACACATACCGCCCCATTTTTATGTATTTACATATCTAACACCTAAAGTGTATCATTACATTTATACTATCCAAAGCAATCATATCACATCCAAATATATCACTTTAACTTGTAAAAGTAAAACACATATCTTATTGCACAAGTAATGTGGTGTGTATATAAAGTTTAGGTGTTAGATATGTAACTGCATGGGAATTCAGCGGTATGTATGTAAATCTTCCCAAGTTAAAAACACCTTTTAAGATTTTTAAATGAAACCAAATAGAAAATATAAAAAAATATTGAAATTAAATTATAGTTGTTTTAAAGATGTTTACTTATTTAATAGTTTTTAGTAACAAAACCCTCAAAGATTGGAAAAATTATTCCATAGTGCATGCGGTGTCCGCTCTCTACTGCACATCAATTTTTTTTTCAAATAATAATAATAATAATAATAATGGGGTCCACCGAAATACATCTTTGCTCTGAGATCGGACACCGTATGCTTTTCTGCATGCGGTGTACGGTGTACGCATGAAATAATTTTTTCAAAATAGAAGCATGATGAAACTATGATGCAATAAAACTATATGAGAGGATGTATCATACATGTCGTTTTCACACACATTTATAACCCAATTTAAAATTCTAAATCAACTTGCACAGGGCCATGCACGTGCATGATAATTTATCAAACTATTTAATTAAAAAAATCATCTTCATTAATTCCTCAATCTTATCTCACAATAATATATTAACTTTAAATTTCTTCTAGTTAAATTTCGATGAAGATAGTTGGGGTTCACATAAGACATACGTACATTTCTATTCAATTCCACCGGAAAGTGATGTATCAACGAAATGATGCCCTTTGGAAAGTGATACATCAACGAAAATATATTGTCAGACTAACTATAGTTGTTGCCTCCAGCACAAAAAAAAACGGCAAAAAATGGGCTGCTTATTTCTAATCCTTACCATACGAATCTTTTGCTTCAGCGCCATCATAGCCCTCGTCCTCATCTTACTCGGCGCGGGTACTCTAATTATTCTCCACATCTTGATCATTGGCAGGGCTTGCCGGCAAGCTCTCAGAAGTCTTGTTAATGGTGGCGAAGGATTCGTGGGCACCGGCAACGGGCTGTCTGTCAAAGAACTTGAGAAACTCCCCGGCTTTGAATTCTCGACGCCGGAAGAGAAGGGGGGCGCCAACTGCTGCGCTGTTTGCTTGGAAAGTTTCGAGTTTGGAGATCGATGCCGGCTGTTGCCTGCTTGCCATCACAGCTTCCATGCTCGTTGTGTAGATTGTTGGCTGGTCAGAAGCAGCATCTGTCCAATTTGCAGGTGCAGCCAGGTCGCCGGAGGGGCTGGCAATGAAGTGGTGCCAAGTTCTGATTAATTCTTCGTTTGTTGGTATAATTTTTTGGATATTTATTATTGTCTGCAAGGATCGTGTCTCAGAGTTTATTGATGCATATGCGCCGTTGAAATTAGAGAAATACTATTTTTTGATTTAAATAAATCAGCATGTGGTTAACATCAATCTGGCTTTCTCTGAGCCTATGTATTTTATTGAATTATGTTTTTTTCGATTCTGGCTTGTTTATTAGTTTTATTTTTATACTCATAATTATCTCAATCAAAATGATCAAGTCAACATCGTAACTTGAATCGAAAAAAGTTGGGAATGTAATTAAAAAAAAATCGCGAGAGAGAGAGAGAGAGAACTATAGTAAAAATAGTCTTGATAAAAAACCAAATCATCATGATGAGTCCAGTTGCTGAGTATCTTGAAGATATGGATAATAGAAAGCGAGAGGGTAATGAAAAAATAGGAAAGTTAATCTTGATTGTATCATGCTGAATAAAATGAAAGAAATTGTATCTACATCTATGCTTACTTCATTTGAGACAACAAAAGTTGCACTGCCATCAATTAGCAAATATTCATGATTTGAAGTCAATGTAGAAATCACTAAAGAATATCTGATAAGTATATGATTTTTTAACATTTTATTTATTTCTTAAGATGGCCCATTGAATTAAACTTTAAAATCAAATGAGCTTATCAATGTAGTTGTGGAGTTGGCCAATGAGAGGATCATCATGGAATGAAAAAAGTTGCTTAAATTTTATTAGAAAAAGATTTTATTTGCATGTTCTTTTTTACAAATTTTAAGAAATTATATTTTACCACACTCTGAGTGAGCTTGCATGTGAAGGACACGGTTAAATTTCAGTCAACTCTAATTTTATGGCAATGTTGATTAGTGGTGGTTCCTGAATAAATGATTTGTTATTATATATTAGGAAACTTATCTCAGATGCAATTACGAAAACCATCCACCTTTAAAGCCTCTCTCTAGAAAGCTATAGTTGGGGACATTTAAGATGTTTTGTTGAGACTTGTTTCCTAAGTTCAATGTTAAAATGATGCTTGGTTTTCAAATTGAGGAAGATTGTATTGGGGTGAGACACTCAATCTAGTCTATTATGGAGAAGGGGAAACCATGCACTACCTATTAATGAGAAGTGGTGCTTGAAGGCCACAAATCTACTCCAAGTTTGATGCATTTAATGTTGTTCAACAAGAGCCAAATGATGTTATTTTTTTCTACTTTATATTTAATATACAAGGAGTGTAGTGCAGATCATGCAAGAGCTAAATTTTTTTTATATTTTTTATCCTGTAACATAAAAATTTTCTGTCTCAAGAGATAAAAAGCTATTAACCTTTGATGGGTATAATAAAAAAAAAAAAATTTCAAGGCATTTGGTTTATGCTAGAAGAGACATTTACACTACCTAATTGAGTAATAAGATTTATTTTATTTTGGGATACAATTTTTATTCAGAAGCAAGCCCTTAGGGCAAGTCTGGTAATAGAGTTAGAGCAGGGTTTAAGCTAGATTTAACCTAAATCTTGCCAGGTGATCATTTTGGAAAAAAATAAAGCCCCAAATTTGATAAATTTGGATTTCATGGATTTTGTAAATCGCAGATTTACTAAATCCCATGAATCGATGGACTTAGCAAATATGGGATAGAGGCTTCACATGAAAAAAAATATCGACGTGAAGTTATCTTCCTCAATGGTTTCGGGTAAGAGAGGAGCAGGAGGAAGTAAAATGGGAGTTTCAGATCTCTATAAGCCACGATTCCGATGTTTTGTTACTAGCTAGCTCCAAATACGGCTATATCACGAGGGTTTGGTTATGAAGGTGATGTTAAGGTAAGGGTTCAGGGAGAAGAATAAAGGAGGCAAGAATAGTAACGTAGAATTTTATTTAAGTTAATTTTTCTTAATTGAATTTTATTGAAGTTCATTTTTTTAATTTAAATGACTAATAATTAATAATTTATTAAAATATTATCGAATTAATTATACTTAAATAAATTTATTTATTTTTAAATTATTAATTAATAAAAAAAGTAAATCTAATTTATTATTCATCCAATAAATTTATAAGTAATCATTAATAAATATAATTAATAAGTAATTAAATATTCTCTTATAAATGTTAAATTTCTATTTAGTAATTAGTTTGATAAAAAAATTATTAAGTAAACATATAATTTTTAGTAATCATATTTGAAATTAAATATTAATTGAATTTAAGAAGTTAGTTTGTCTAGTTTGAAATATTTTATGAAGTTGAATTTAAATGATTTATTAAATTCTAAAATGATTTGTTGTTAAAGTCTAACAACCACTATAAATTTTTAAATCCTAACAGAAATTGACAAACAGTTTCATAGGATTTAACATAATTTATTAAATCTATTGTCAAACAATTTTTGAGATTTAACCCTCTAAAAAGTTACTAAATCTGAATTTATAGAACTTATTAAATCCTTTAAAGTTAAATCATCTATTGCTATACAATCCCTTATAGTTAATTACACTCAAAAGGAGGCCATCCCTTATGAACACTCTCAATTAAAATAGTAACTCTCAAGTCTTTATAGATTAAAAAGTTCAATTTTCAAGTTTGACAATTTGGAGTATTTAATTGGGATATGCTCAAATTTGGAATAATTATTATTTGAGGCCAAAGGAGAAAAAGTAGGAAACATTGGATGTTGAAAATCTAGGCTGCACTTCAAACTATCTTACATTTTGGGTTTTACATTTTAGTTTTGGAATTAATTTAGTAATGAATTTTTCATTTTATTATGAACTTGGTGTATTTATTCTTATGACAGAGATCAATGAAATACCATATAAGTGAAGATTTGTCCAGTTGAAAGGATAAACTTGTTTCCTCATATCATAAAATCAAGGTGAGCACTATCAACATGGATATGTGGCTCGAACTTGATCTTTAGGAAGTTAAATGGAACATAATGGTTTTAATCGTCTCGCCAATCAGAGAATTTCTGACCAACTCCTCAAGAGTTATAACCTTGCTTAAAAAAGATAGCCAATTAACCCAACTATGCTTCAATTCCACTACTCCAATTTCATGTTAATGAGACATAGGAAGGTTTAATATAAAAATTTTGGTGAATTGAATGGGACTTCTAACTTGAACTTACAGTTCATGTGGCCCAAATGTGTGGTTATGTAATATCCCAAACAAATGAAAATTGAACAAATTTATATTTTTTTTTTATTTTAAAAAATTTTTTTATTTGATTTAGTTCGATAAACAAATGCATGTATGCATTCATTAAAGTTTAAAAATATCACAAATCCAAAATTATTTTGTTTTAATACAACTTCATCAAGAATGTTGACCTCACTTTTCAGTCAAATACTTTCCTTAGCTTATATTCAATCTCATTGAGATATAGTATACTCCTTCTAGTAACACCAAATAATTGAATTAAAATCGGATAAACTGTAACTTAAACCCTACTTGAGCTAAAACTTAGGTTAACCTAACATTGAAATATAACAAAGCAAAAATTGAAAAAAAAAATTAAATAAAATTGAAATCAACCTAACTAAAACATAATCACATAACCAAATTCAATGAAACACTGAGATTGAACTAAAAATTAGCTTAAACTGACATGCATACTGAAATTATCATTTTCATCATAGCTCATTATAGAGCTTGGAACTTCATTCTAAGAGTTTCAAGATGTTTATTATCATATATAATAACCATGCAAATGAGTTTGATGATTAAATAATACCTTTTTAACGTAAAACTTTTCACTTCAAGTTTTCATGCATGAATAGAGTTCCAATCCCCCCAAAAATTTTTATATTCTCCACAGACTAATTCAGTGATCAAAATTTCATTTTGTAAGTTGTATGATATTCATTATTACATATGAGAAGATTGTAAACTACTTTGATGATAACTAGAAAAACATTTTACAAGTAAAAAACATGCAAACTTCATTCTGTAAGTTGTATGATATTCTTTATTGCACACTTTTTATGTAAAACTATTAGAGTTTTCAAGCATTAAAATTTGTTCTACATATAAAATTTTCAACGGATCATTATTTTTCAAAATAGAATGTGTGATTGTGTTTAGGTTTTCAAAACCTTTGAAATGGATCTCTCCACACTCAAATCTAAGGTGGTTTGGGGGACTATTAAGCCTATAATAATTTGGACGACAACTATGATAATAAATAGAAAAATCCTAATAATTCACTCAAAATGGTCTCAAATCAAAGTCAAACCTAAATTGAAATTAATGTTTGCTAAACACTAATTTGATCAATAAAAACCTACTAAGAAATTTTATTCAAAATCCATCACAATTTTCCCTTCCATAAGATGGGGCCCAGACTTTGATTTGAAACATCTTGAGTTAGGGAACACTTCAATCAAAGAAAATTGCACCATTTAGGTCCTTAAATTTTTCTATACCAATTGATCTAAGGTCAAAATTTAGGTTGTTTCCATAACCACCTATAACTACCATGCTAGTTTAAATTCAAACAACATGAGATTGAGATCTCCTCATCCAAAACTAATTACACCATTAAATTCCTTAAATATTTCTTTTTCAAAGAAGCTCATGCCTCTATGATTTTAGTATTGTGGTGATCGTGGCTTTCCTAAATATTTTTCTATGTGATTGTTATCAATCGGGGCTACATTACTCATTATGCCTATGTCTAGTTCAAAAGAATCCTATAATCCATGAAATTGAGGTTCCCTCAATCCCATTGGCATTTCTCATGAATGTGTAGATCCCTTGGAAAGATTTTAGAATTCTACTTGAATATGTCTATCATTTGGGATTCTGTGGTTAACCCTTCATTTTCACTACGCAACGGTTAGAGGTTATTGCTTCATAAAATATTTTAGCATCCTAGTTGGTCAAACTAGAAGTAAATAAATTTTATAGGTTAAACAACAAAATAGGCTATGAAAACATAAGAAAACTTTATAAAAAAATCCTAGAAGACCATGATTAAATCCACCCCCCCCCCCTTCATCATAGAGACAAAGAAGAATTTAGCAACACATCATGAGAAAACCATAACAGATAAAACTATGCAGAATTTCATTACAAGAAATAAATACTTGTTAAACTTACAAATAAACATGTCTTATCCCAAATAATAGCTCTTTTCCTATCACAAAAGCCTCTCACAACTCTCAAGATCAAGGTAAAACTCACCCTTACTGTTTTAATCTAAGAATGGAAGAAAATTTTAAGAAATGCACTCAAAAATGCCCCCAATCTCTACCTCTAGCCATCTCCATTTCTCTTTTGAACCAAATGCTCTTCAAGAAGCTCTAAAATTCATTCTTATAACAAAATACACAAATTTGACAAGCAAATCTACTCTAAAAATGATTTCCTGCCCACTGGTGTGGTCACGCCAGACTTCTAAAATGGGCGACATGGTCATCCCTGATCCAAGCATGGTCATGTCGTTGGTCTGGATATGTGGTGTGTTCACGCTACTGTTATCAAACATATGACATGGTCATTTTGCCTCCAAGAGAGGTGACACTGCTTCAGGGTGCTTATTTGCTAGTTTTTCTCATTCTAAATTACTTGTATTCAACACTTACAACCTGCAAAACATCAAGAAAAAACCTTTCTCAACTATAAATATGTGATAAATAAGTAAAAATAACTTGTAAAATACAGAAAAAATACAAGTAAAATCACATATAATTGACGCATGTCAATACCCCCAAACTTACCCTATTACGGGCCCTCAGGTAATCGCTTAGCTTAGTTGGGATTCCATGAATTTTATTGGTATTCCTGTAAGTTTCTAACTATTCAACATGTTTATCAAGGCTAAAGACAGGTATTTAAATGTCCTTATAGGATAACTTATCTTTAATGGGTAATAACTTGACCTTCCCTTAATTATCTTCATTCCATCTTTAAGAAAATCCCACATATTCTTAAATTGGAATGATTTAAAGTCTTTTTCACTAACCTTGATGTCTTTAAGGTAATTTTAGTGGATTTTAGCCAACTCAATATCACTTAACTTTTTTCCTTTGAAGATAACTTTAAAGGGGTTTAATTAAAGAATTCTTAGGAAACTTTATCACATAAAGTCCCACTAGAAACCTTTCTGATTTCTTTTCTTATCTTGATTTTTTGTTGTGCCCATCTCAAGCTTATTCTCAAGACTTTTTACATTTTAACTTTCTTTTTCTTCTTTTCTCTTCTTTTTTTCTTATTCTTTTCCTTCTAAGAATTAATATATCTAGTTAGGAACTTTTCTTCTTTTCTAATTTTAAATAAGTTGAAGGAGAGTGTTTCTTAAATAATAAATCTTCAACCACAATAGTTTTAATGCCACTCCTTTAGGTTATCTTTTCAGTTAAATCTTAGAGAACATTAAATTGGTTGAAATAAATTGAAACATATTAAAAACTTTCCTAGTTTACTACTTAACATTTAAGTTACATATTTTTAATAATCTATGGATTCCCTTAAGTAAAGTCAGAAGTTGTGAAGCTGTAAAATCTTATTATTAACTCATTAAATTTATTTTTTCCTAACTGACATTTATCTTCTTTTAATATACTATTGTAAGAAACTTGAATCAATTAACATTTATAGTAGGAGTTAGTTTATGAGTATCAGATCTTTTAGTAAGCTAAGCAGGTTACTTTTCAGGTTTGTAACAAGTTTTGCTTTTCTCACCCAAACTTACTTTTTTTTCCAACACATGGATAACATGAAGTAGTGGTAAAATAAAAATTAGGTATGTATAGGGAAAAGTAAATATAGGATTGGTCACATGAATTTTAGAAAATACATATGAAAGAAATGTAACAATGTATAAACTACTCCGTAAAGGGGCAGGGCTCAAAATTAATCCAAATAAAAATTTAAAGCAAATTTCAAAGCAAATATCAAAATAAATTTTGAAACCAATGCAGAAAGTAAAAACATACTCAACACATTGGATACCACTTGTGTTGCCTCCATGATCTAAATTCCAATTTAGTATTCTTCAATCAATCACCCAATCTTTGTTGATCTTGAATTTTCTACTAAATCCTTAAGTTTTAGTTTTATGCAACTGTGAAGTTTCCAATGTGTTGAGTATGTTTTTACCAATTGGTAAATACTATTTCTCATAAAACTAAAACTTAAGGATTTAGTAGAAACTTCAGGATCAACAAAGGATTTTACCAAGATGGATATCCCAATGTGTTGAGGTAAATAAGACCAAACCGATCTCAAATGATATCTCAAACATACTATATAATTTGGAAAAATAATATTTTGGATTTTTGAAAATATAAGACCAAACCGATCTCATATCCCCAGTAGTTTAAATAAATGATTCTAATACCGCAAATAATGTATTCATCCTGAAGGATAAACACACTACTTACTGGTAAGGCTCGATTAAATAAACTAATGATTGTATGACATCCGTTAAGTCTATGAAACCATTTTGATTATAAGACGATAAGTTCCTCTATTTAATATAAAAAAATTAAATAGCTGGGTTCGGAAATGCTTCCTATAAGGGAAAACCTCTATAGTTAATTACATCCTAGATAACCGAAGTCACTTAAGAAAACTCTCGTTAAAAATCAGGGGATATTATCTTCAAGGAGTTCAAAGGAATATGACTTTTTAAGGAGATCAAACAAAGAGGTGTAAAGGGGAATGAATCAAATTTGGAACATTTTATGTTAGAATCCAAAGGGATAGAGGCTAGGGGATACCATAGATCCGGATGAGAACCTCGGTGACTTCCCAAAACTATCCTACTATTTTGCTTCAGCTTTAGAAATTAGAAATATTGAATGTTTCATCCTGCCAATTTTATTAATTAGGGCTTACATTCGTGTAAAACATTCATACAAATAGCCTGGAAGATATGAGGATTTAGAACATAACGAACGAGAACCTCAGAATCCTAAGGCAAGTTACAACTTATATTTTATAGCAGAACCATATAAAGTCCTAAAGATAAGTTGAGAATTTATGTTGCATAAGCAAACAACCTCAAAGTCTTATGGATTTGTTGTTTAATTCTAAGAAAAGGTTTAGCTGATGAAGACATGTTTTGTTGTTAAAGATGGTCATGCCACCCACAATGCTAGCTCCAAGCTCCTTGTCGTGGCAAATTTAAGTTTTCTAATGTGTCAAGTTTTGACTTTAAATCAAGTGTTTCCTATGGTTATGGTTATTTAAATTTTATGGGGGATATTAAAGTAGATTAGAGCAACATCGGTTAAGATGCTACAGTACCCTCGTTCCGGCACCCCTATTTTCTTTTAGATTCACTTAGTCCAAATGGATTTACTAAACTCGACTTAATGAGTTCCATAGTTTCATTTAGACCGTGGGAAATTTTGTTAGCAACCGTAGGTTACCTTCTGTAAGGGATTCTCGATCATCCTATAGAGACGTTTTAATTTAGTTGCAATTTTGGTTTTGTGATGTTTGTGATTAAATTTTGACTTGTCTTATATTTTGAATGTTGTGGCGGTGAATTTTATCCTGTTTGATTTTTAGTTTTGGTTTCAGTTTCAGTTTTGTAGCTATCCTAAAAGTTTCAATTTTGACATGCAGGGTGACATTGTTGTTTAAAATGCAAGTTCACGAGCAGAAAAAGTACAGTAAAGAAAGTGCAGGAAAAGAATGTGTTGTAAAGTATGAAAGCATACATGTCTAGTCTTCTCGTTCCTCCACCTGAAAGTTCAATACTTGCAAGACATATACATATATATAATTTTGCAGGAATTAAAATATGCTGGTAAGAAAAAAATAGAAAGTACAGGTCTGAGGTATGTCTACCAGATCATATGTCATATCTTAGTGGGTCCTATTTACTTAAGTGTATAGATGGTTTCTTAAGCAAGGCATAATGAGTTTAATCATGCTTGAAGATATCCAAAAGAATATGAGAAAGATCCAAGGACTGGGCCCCAGATATTCCACAATCTCTTGAAAAATATCGAATTCATTTAAACTCATTATGTTGCTTAATAACCCATCTTTGTCATACCCTTATGCTCAATTAACCTATATTTCTAGCCAACCCTAAGGATGAGGTAATTATCACTTGATGTTTTATTTATAAATTATATTGGTAAAGATTCTTTGGGGCAATTTTGTCTAATTTAGGAACTTAGCACTTTGATTTTAAAGATGGGCTTGTAATGTTTTAAAAAGGTTTTAAACTAGTTATAGCTTATTTTCTAAATCTCATTAGAAAAAAATTTGATTAACCCTAGTTCACTACTAAGCCTCTTAAAAATTAATGGGAAAATTTGTAATTTTAGAAAAAAAATTTAAATGTTTATACCTTTAATCCTTATCATGAATTGCAAATCATTTTAAAATCATTAATTGGGGCTTAAGATCAATGATTTATGATCTTACAAAAAAAATCAAACCCTTCACCTTAATATCTTTTTTTATTTAAATATTCCTCCAATTTCATCAATTTTAAGAAAAATACAAATTTATCCTTTACAAGACCAAATTAAGGTTGATTACTACCATTTATCCCTTTCATATTCCAATCATCAAAACATATCAATTAGGATTATTTTTTGTCCATTTAACCCTTTGGTTAAGCCTAAATATTACTTAATCCTTAAATTTCAAAATTACCATTTTTGCCCCTAAGGCCTTAACACCCTATAACTCATTAAATTGAACTCAAATGGCTTGAAAATTTTATGTTACCCCACTCATGGGTTAATTAAAACATTAGAGGAGAAAATGAGATTTTTTCTGAATTTATTTAATTTTTATAATTATTTTTAATGCAAAAATAGAGATTTTTTAATGAAAATTTTATAATTCAACCAAAACAAAACCTCTATCCTTAAGAAAATTATTAGAGGTTTACCTAGGTTAGAGGACCACTTGGACCCATTTTCATGATTTTTAGAGATTTAATTTAATTACTAAAATTATTTTTTTGTTTTGAGCATTAATTAAATATAAAATATTATTTAAGTAGAAATTAAATTTTATATTTTTATTAAATCTCTCTGAGTCCACAAAAACCAAAGAAAGAAATCTCATATTTTTTTTATTTATATTTTAATTATTGGAATTTTTTTAGTGGAAGATTAAAATATATATATATTTTTAAGCCTTTAAAATTAATATTTTGACTTAGTAAATTAGGAAAATTATGTTGATTGGTCCCAAGTGATTGGGAAGCCAAATGTGACATTTTATTGTATTTTTACAATTTTACAATTTTTATGATTTTAAATTAATTTTTAATTATTTAAATGCTAAAAAATAAAGTACTTATTTTAATTCTAATTTTATTTTTCTTAGGTTCCACTAATCATAAGGAGCTCCCAAAATAAATTTGGTAATTTTTTGAATTGTATTTTAATTACTATAATTATTTTAATGCCAAAAATGAAATTTTACTGGATTAATCAATTTGAATGATCAAATTAACTCCAATTGACTTGAAATTATTATGGGGAGCTCCTCTGACATTAAATTATAATGGAGAATAATTTTTATGTCATTTACATTTATTATTACTTCAAATTAATTTTATTTTATTTTTTAGGATTTGCAATAATTAAGATTATTTTTAATGAGTTAAACCAAGTTTATATTATTCCTAGGGTCGTTTGACCACAATGAATCTACCAAAACAAATTTTATATTTTTATGATGAGTATCTTAATTTTATAATTATTTTACCAAAATAGAGACCATTAACTTAAAAATTAGATATCTTTGGTTAGAGATGCCCCCTGACCTTGAAAAAATCAGGGGAGATATCTAACAACACATTCATCAAAAGCCCCATGGTCCCATCCCATGGTGAAATGTCTAGGCAAATAGAGAATTCAAATAAGAAAAATACTATTTAATTAATTAAAAATAATGCATGCATCAAAAAAATATGAAACCATTTCCACATTGTTCTCCTCTGTTCACTAAGTAAGAGAATATTTTTTATTTTATTTTTTGTGATTTTTCTACAAAAATATATGCATTTTTGAAGTTCTTGTCATTAAATACTTCAAATAAAAGCCTATTTTTTGTACTTAAACCAGTCATCACCGCGTCATCATAGGAAGCTCTGAAGCTCTGCACGGCACTCCTCCATTCGACGCTGTCATCTAACTCAGCGCCTCGTCAGCCCGCACTTTATGTCCCTCTCTCATCAGACGCAATCTGGACAGTCCAAACTTTACACGTGTGATCCAATGGCTCTCCTTCATCGTCCCCGAGGGATGTCCTGTTTTGAGCTGTCCAACTTCAAGCCTTACTATCTCCATTAATTCTTAACTAAATTATGTGTTGTTTGTTTCTATGGACTCGTCTTGCCTAGAAGAACATATCCATACAGTTTATCAAGCCTTAAATCAAGTCTATAAGCATCGAGAATTAAATAAATCTCAGTTTAAGGGGAGAGTTTATTATCTTTTCCCAAGTGGTGTGGCCTCCATTGGGTGCTTTCAAAAGCTTGCCTTGAGTCCAAAGTGCTCCTAGATGAAGCCTCAAGCCGTGGTTAAATGCCTATGTATGAAATTAAATTAGGCCAATTTAGGGGTTGGATCAAAGTCCACCCTAGGGTGGTCTGGTGATGAGGCTTTTATGGGAGATCTTCTTCTCTCACTCAGGGGATGGTGTGGGTGCAATTAATTTGAATTTGGTGGAGTCTAGAGGGATGTCCTGTTTTGAGTTTGATTTTGAGCTCCAAAATTGTGCTCGGACAGTGGGTTTGAGGACTTGAGGATGGTTGAATTGAACTTAGTGGGTCTTGAAGAAGCTTTGAGATGAATTTGGTAGAGTCTTCCCAAGGAATTTCAAGCTCTCTCCTCTTGGCCATAGACAATGGGTTTAAATAGAGGGGGAAGGAGAGGACATCATGGGCAATTGGTGAGTGTCATAAGTTTCTTAGGTGGAGAGGAGGAAGAGGAAAAAATTCAATTGGAATAAGGCATCTTGGATGGGTTTAATTTTGAGTTTTAGTGAAGGGGGAGCCTTTGATCATGGGTTTTCCAGCAGCTTGGGTGGATGACCGACCAGGGAGGGGTCACCATCCAGCTCAGGGAGTTCAGGGTTGGGGTTTGGTGAAGTTAATTGGGGTTGGCCATGTGTAAAGGTATTGGATTAAAGAGGAATGGGGAAAGGCCATTTTGGGTCAAATTGGGTCAAGTCATGGTTTGGGGTTGGGCTCACTCACCAAGGATGGTTTGGATGCTGAGGGAAATCAAATGGTTCAGCTTAATCATCATGTTGAGGTCTCTATCCAAGTGATTTGACATAAGCATTAGGTTTGGGTGTTTCATAAAGTGGGTTAAAAAGGATCTTAAGGATATTTGAAAGGGGCTTGGCCTCTTGCTATTAATAGCATGGTGATGTGGCATGGCTCTCATGGCTCACTTATGGCTTGGGAATGGCTTCATGGCTTGTCCTTGGCTTGGCTAATTTTCATGAGAAGGGATTTTGGATATATTTGGTATTTTTGGTGACGATCGACATGATGCTTGACTTGTAATGAGTTGATTATGGATTTAGAACTTAGGAAATGATTTTTATTAAAGGGATGATGGGGAGAACAATCATCATATGAGCTTTTGATAGAAATTGGGCTTTTGGAATTAAACATGGTGGGCTTGGGCTTTTAAAATTTAGATGGAATTTGGGATAAAATTTGGGCTAATTTAATGTTAAATTTGATGTAACAATATGTCATGAAGGATTTGGAATAATTTTAAATGATTTTGAATTGAATTGAAATGCCAATTTGGTGGATTTAGACATATGGTCAAAGTTGGGTTGACTTGAGTAAAATTAGGCTTGCAATTGGGTCAAATTGAGCTCGTATTTTGTTGAGATTGGAATTCGTGATACTGAATTTTAGTTTAGAATTGAAATTGGGCAAGATTGGGGTCAATTGGGTCAAGATTGAGGCTAGTTTAGGGAAATTGGGCCCTTGGAGGAAAATTGGGGTTTTTGGTCAAATTGGGTCAATGTGATGGTTAAAAATTGAAATTGAAAATATTTTGGATGATATTGAAATTTTTGGAAATTTTTGAAATTTTTAGGTCATGAGGGGCATTTTGGTAATTTTTGGAAATTTTGGGGATATTTTGGGAATTTGGTAATTCTGCTGAATTTTGGACAATTTAGGTAGTGATGAGTGGTTTGACATAATTTTTGGGCAAATTTGGGTATTTTGGGATTTTTGGCCAAAATTAGGGTTGTGAGGGCATTTTGGTAATTTGGTGATTTTGGGCTAGAATAGGCATGTAAGCCATGAAGCCATGCCAAACCAATAGGAGCCATATGAGGATTCATTTTGGATGCTCAAAATGCTGCTTCTAACTCTCTTTGACAAAGACTACGGGTATAGGTCCATTCATATGAGCTTTCCAAAAGGAATCATGGGACCAAATAAAGGGGTGTTAGGGTTTGGGGTATGCAAGAAAGTTTAGTGCGTGCAAGCCATTTCAACCTTCACCAGACCACCCAGGGTTAGTCATAAGGTTTGATCATTCTATGGGAGACTCCCCTTGAGTTCCCCCATATTAGCCCCACCTACTAAGTGTTAGAGATTAGGACCAATATGTGGAACTTCAAGTTGAGCAAAGAAGAATTTGGAATTTCTAATGGTGAGGGTTCCTTTTTTAGTCTTCTAGGAATATTAAATATGAAAATCCTATGGCTAGACCCTAGGCTACTAAAGAAGAAAAAAAACTAGACCTTAACCAAATATGAGGTCAACAACAACTTTTCTTTCTTGCTTCTATAACAATCATCCTGAGGGTATGTTTGTGATTGATTCTGATTATCATTTTTACATGATCTTTCTAAATCCAAAATTCTCTCAATTAATTCCCTTATTTGTAGATTTTTTACCACAATGTTTGTCATATAGGACTAACATATGAATTGCACGAACCTTTTCCTCTGGTTCGGTACATCTAAATTTGTCAAAGATGAAGCTGCTCATTTTTTGGTCTAGCGTAGTCACGCCAACCAGGCTTGGATGTGCCACACCCAAAAGTATTTCTTCATGGTCACGCTTAGCCTAGGTGTGACCTTGTTTGAAATTTCCTTGACATGGTCATGCCAGGTTGGGCGTGACCGCATACATGTATAAATGGAGTGACAAATCTGCGTGACACGTCATCGATCCATTGACTTTGTCTATGAATCATACCATGAACCGTCATACTATTTTGTTTTCAGCATCTGTGACTCTTTAATCATCCAATTTATCTCTAATATCAATGCAACATCTAATCAGATGATCAGGAGCCTATCGGCACTATTTTGGTTGAAGGATTTGCCCGTTAGAAGCCGTCGATCACCGGACTCGAAGTCTCGTCGCACGCTTCGGAAGGATGTTCTAATTTATATATATATATATATATAGTTTAGAAAAATATGAAATCAAACTGACCACATATTTTTCATAGTTTAAATAAAAGAGCACTATACCTCAAACCTTGTATCTATTCCGAAGGATAAAAACAAAACTTGAGGATGCTGCTTGATCAAATAAACTAAGAAGTATATGACAACCGTTTGGTCTGTGAAACCATGATAATTTCCTCTATTTAACATAAAGAATTAAATAGGGTTTATATTAAGCTGGGTTTTCCTATAAGGGCAAGTCCCTATAATTAATTACATCTTAGATAATCAAAGTCACCTAAGAAAAGTCTCGATAAAAATCAAGAAATATTATCTTCAAGGAGGTCAAAGGATAGGACTTTTCGACGATATAGGACAAAGAGGTGTGAAAAGGGATTGGTTCAAATTTGGAACATTTATTGTAGAATCCAAAGGAGGAAGAACTAGGGGATGTCACAGATCCAAAGCAGAACCTCGGTGACTTCCCAGTCTATCCTATTGTTTGGCTTCAGTTTTGAGGAGAAATTTATTTGAGTGTTTCATCCTGCCAATTTTATTAGTTATGGCTTACATTCGTGTGAAACGATCACACAAATAGTAGGTCGTGACGAACGATAACCTCTGAATCAAGACGAGTTAGGGCTTATATTGTATAGCAGAGCTATACAAATGCCTAAAGATATGGTGAGGATTTATGTTGCATAAGCAGATGTTGACCTCACTTTTGGTTGAGGTCTAGAAACTTCTTTAGTATCCTAAGTCTAGCCATAGGACTTTCATATTGACTAGTCTTAGAAAACTAGAAAAGGTACCCCCACCATCAGAAATTCAAAACTCTTCTCTTTACTCAACTTGAAGTTCCACATATTAATCTTAACCTCTAGCATTTAGTAGGTAAGATCATTATGAGAGAATTCAAGAAGAGTTCCTATAGGATTACTTGGCCTTAGGATTGACCCTGAATATTGGTTTGAAATTAAGGTACACAATATCCTCATAATACCCTGACTAAAACCAATACATAAGAACCCAAAATGAGGTTTTTATTGATCCATGGTTCATTTAGAATGGATATCTATCCAATTCTACTTGAAATACTCATCTTGGGTCTTTTGCCCCAGATACCCCTAAATTACCTAGATACCTTAGGAGCCCTAAATTTGACCAAAATTCCCAAGATCCCCAAATTCATCCAAAATATCCAAATTTGTTCAAAAATCATTTCAAAACTTTTTTAAAATATCTAATTTACCCAAGACCACAAAAATACCAAATTTACCAAAATACCCCCAAAATTGCCAAAATTACAAAAATACCCTCGACACCCCAAACTTTCCCAAAACCTCCAAAATCACTCCAAATGTTCCCAAAACCCATTTGGACCCCTCAATTGGATTCAATTTGATCAATTTGACCATTTTGACCAAAACCCCCAAATTGCCTTTGAAGGCCCAATT
>NEWO01000879.1:163836-210005 GCA_003013225.1 Phalaenopsis aphrodite
GGAAAAAGGATCAGGTTGCATTTTGGTGGCTGATCTTTAGCGATATTCGGCTTTAGATGAAGATGCAAGCGATAGCAAATAGTAAAAATGTGACCAAACATACTACAATGAGAGCAATAAGGAGGGTGTGATTCTATTTCAATCTTTTGCCAATACCAGTTGTGAGTGGTGCCAATCTATATCTCATCCGGAGCTGGTTGAGTGATATCTCTTTCAATTAACACACAAGCCACAAAAGGGTCTGATGATGACAAACATAGGACTATCAATCTTAAGAGGCTTATCGTAAGCTGTTACTAAGGAGTAGAGAATTTTCATGTTGAGCAGATGTAATTTTAACTCCAAAAACTTTATTTAAGAAGGAATGATAGGGGACTCCGTTTTTGGATCAAAATCCACATTTCATTTCAGAATTTTCATAAAACTGTTGTCAATCTTGATAACATTTCGAGAAAAAATGCGATTGTAATTGACATCTTGAGATAACTGAATAAGTATATGTCGACTGTCAAATAAGCCAACATTCCAACTGTCCAATCGTTTCATAGCATCAAACTCTTTCCGAATGATCTCTGGTTTTGGGTGACTATAAATGAATTTTCTCACTAGAGCAAAATGCCAAGTGGACGCGAGAGTACTGGTTTTAACCTCAATGAGAATAAGTGTAGACTTTTCATTTTTTTGTCAAGCTTTTTAATAGAAGTGTGATTACCATCACTTTCAAGAGCATCGTGGGAAGATTGTGGAACATTGCAGGACTTGTCGAACCTGAAAGAGGTGCACTAATAGGAATAGGAAAGCTGCCGGCATGTGCATTAGCGTAGGAACGCATCGTCGAGGCCGTATCAGATCCCATAGCTGTCGGCGCCTGCTGCTGAATCCCGATATCCCGTAGCATTCGCATCTCTTGCTGAGAACGTGAAACAGTCGGTGGTGCTGGCTAGCGAAGCCGAGACACAGTCGTGTCGTGCGAAGCCGAGACGCAGACAGAATCGCTAGGGCGGTGCTGGCTAGCGATGCTGTCCTAGGGCACGCCTGAGCGTGTCGTCGACGTTCCAACAGGCTGCAAACACGACCGTATCACTAGAGTTCGTCACGTAAAGGCCCTAAGTCTTTGACTCGTGGCAGCGGTGTTAGTGCAAGGAAAAATGAGATGACGGGAGCTTGGGTAAGGCGATTCCACGGCGGATGACCAAGCGTGCTAACCAAATTTTTGTTATTGGTTCACCCCTCTTCTGCTGAGATGGTGGCGAGTCGAAGTCTTGAGAAGATCTTGTGTGTCGGAAGTTGGTTCGGGCTACTTTGATGTTCGTTCGTTTTAGGATTTTGGCTTCAACATATCTGGGCGAGTCCCTTCCATGCTCTGCGTTTCGTTCGGGGTTTGTTGGATGCTTTCTTCGTCGCTGCCTGTTCTTTGGTTGGCTTCCCGTGTTAGGGTGATTCTTGCCATTCGTTGCTCTGCTCGGGATTTTACAGTGTTTTTATGTTTCTGGTTTCATTACAACTCTCTCATCTTCTCTTCTGATTGAACCTACTCCGAATGCGGGCAAACCCTCCTATGCTATAGTGGTTGGCAAAGTCAGTGCTCCTTTCCACCTCGGATATAGTCTGGTATTTCCGCAATTGTTCCATGATTCATTTGCGAGATACGGAGATTGTAACTTAATAAAAAAAAATAGGGGAAAAGGGGGGCAAACTAGCATTATTTTTTTTTGACACTGAAATTTCAACCCTTGCACAAAATTATAAATGTACACTGATTGGAAATTTTCAATTGGGTCACCATAAGATGGAGACTATCAGGAAAGTTTTTGAAGATTTCAAACTAGTTGGTGACTGGAAGGTGGGCCTTTTTGATGGAAGACATGTTATGATACAGCCAAACAAAGAAGAAGACTATGCAAAGATATTAAAAAAAAAATCATCTTAATTGAGGGCCAATATATGAAATTGCTTGAATGGTCTCCTGCCTTTGATCCAAGTTAAGAACCTCCCATTGTGCCTATATGGTTTAAATTACTTGGACTCAAGCTTCACTTCTTCAATCATCAAGTACTATATGCTATTGGGGCTATCATTGGAAAACCAATGATTAGACATTTTTATCTTTAGCCTTCTGTTACATGGAATTTAATAGATAGGGATATTACACTTCCAATTGTAGAAAAGGTTTAGCTTGACACTGCTCACAATGGTTATTGACAACAAATCATTATGAAACAAAAACCTTACTACTGTAATCATTGCAAGATGTTTGGCCACACACGTGAGAAATGCTTCAGATTACACCCAAAGTTGAAACTCAATATTCCAATACAGCTGGATATATAGATAATCCTATGGCTGAACAAAATGCAAAGGAGCCATATATTCCTGAATATGCTATTTCTGACAGTGCTTTCTTAGAACAAAATGCAAAGGAATCATCTATTCTTGAACATGTTAATTTTGTCAGTGATACCCAAGAAGCAACTTTAGATCCTGCAACTTTTTTGGAATACGAATGTTAACCAGAAAGATGAGCTGCCTGCTGTCCCCATTCCTAACAGTGGAAACATTTCTACACAACCTGAACCTGCTCCCAGTGAACCTGATGACAAATCACCTCTAAACAAACCTGCTAATCAGGAACAACAAGTGGAAGATGAATGACGGATTCAAAAATACAAGAAGAAAAAAGAAATGCCTCACCTCTAGAATCTCCAGAATGACAGTTTGATTGTCTCGGGTGGAAACCCCCTTCATAGTCTGTTGTCAGACTCCATTCCTAGAACCCCTTCCCCTCCCATTATGATTGACCTCCTCCACTCTTGCTTGGCGCGCTTCTACGATTTCATGAAATCTAATTGGATTTTTGGGGTATACTTGTACATTTTAACCTTTTTTGAGTCTTGTATGCCTCACTAAAACGTTTGTACTGACTTTCCATCAATTAAATATTTATTTTGGCTTTCAGATAACTGAAAATTATTTGTTTAAATATAAAATTATTTAGCAATTTTTAATTTATATGTTTTGAGTTTAGTTCATTAAAAAATTATTTTATGCTCATAATATATGCATATATGATAAACGTGTCATGAGCACTAAAGTTGTTTAGATTGTTGCTTGGCTTGCATATTAATGTAAAAGAAACTTTTGTGCATCATTTTGAGTGTTGTGTTTTGAAAAAATTGTAAATATTAGCACTATGTGTACCACTGATCTCTTATGTAGCTTTTAGTTTTCTGCTGTTTCACTACGTTTCCAGTTGGAGCTTATAATTGTAATTCACTTGCATATGTAAAGTCTTTACATGGTTTTGTCCGTTTCCTTGTTAATAAGTTAATATTTTAACTTTTCAGATCGGATCTCATTTTAAATGTCTTCTTGTTGTTAGAAAGAAGATGTGCTTTTTTGTTTATGGTGTTTGCTTGAAAGTTACTTATTTTTGTTTTATTGATTTCTCCTGAATTTTTGTTTTGTTTTGTTTCCATTTTGGTGTTTGAATAGAAGATATTCATATATGTGTATCCATCTGGGCGGTGCTACTTTGCAACTCCAACATATTTCAAACTTGGTGAACTTTGAAGGCCGTTTTCTTGCATTAGAAGCAACCAGATTAAAACCCTATTTTGATGGAGCATTCAGTTGATATTAATGGTCATGATTATATCATAAATATTACTAGAGGTGATTCTTATGCCACTTTCATCTCTGATGATTTAACCTATAATGGCTCGAATGAATTACATAGTGAAGTCAGGGCATCAAGAGACGTCGAAGGTTCTGTCTCTCAATCACCTTCACCAATCACTGCCTCTAGTTTTAGAAATGCTTCTTTTACTGGAAGACGAGACAGTCGTGGCCGTCGTCAAAGAAGTCTGCTCAACTCTGGTTTGTGGATCTCAATTGAGCTGATTGTCAACGTGTGCCAAATTTTGGCAGCTATCATTGTTATATCCTTGTCACAGAATGAGCATCCACGCGTACCATTATTTGCTTGGGTTATTGGTTATGCATTTGGTTGTGCTGCTACACTTCCACATCTTTATTGGCGCTATAGCAACTTCAATAGTCAGGGATTTGACCAAACATCATCACAATCACAGCCGTCTTCATTCCAGAATATATATTCTGAATCTCCTTCAAACACTGTAGTTTCTTTTACACAGAATACGGAAGGAAGAGGAACCCCTGGTACTGCTGCATTCTCAAGGTTGGATCAATATTTTTTAGGTTCTACTTCATGGTATTTTCAGCGACTAAATTTTATGATATTATGAGTTTGGTGATGCTTAGCATAGCATAGTATGATGCTGTTGGACTTGCCGCTTGGCCTTAATTAAGCTCTTTGGGTCTGGTCTAGGACTTGAAAACAAACACCCTATTATAATCGCAATTTTTGGTACTTCAAGCCAATTGCATGAAAATTTTTTGAAGTACCGGATCTAGGAAAGAGAGAAAATTAGGTCAATTCAATTAAGTATGAAATGTACTAATCAAGGAATTTATGTTCATAGAAACTTCTCTTATTTTATATCATATCTAACTATAATTTATGTCATTTGCTAACTTCTAGATTGTAGAATTCCTGCACCTTTCTTTAGCATCGTAAAATTCAAGTATTTGCAAACCTAGAATGATCCAACTTATACCTTCTTAACAATGGATGGAGTTTTACTAAATGGTCCCAAGGCTTTCATTTTTATTTTAATTTTCTTACTTTGTTGGATGAATTTTGTATATTCTTTCTAACTGCAATTTACATGCACAATTTCCATCGACTCTTTTTAATTTTCTTATAGATGTGCCTTTTTCATGAAGCTCCCGTCAATGTTAGATCTAGGTGGTTGATGTATGTAGACTTGAAGCTGTGTTTAAGGTGGGCTATTTATTATTCTGTTAATACAAATCATATCAGTTTAAAAATCTAATACATGTGGTTCTTAATGCACAGTTTTCAACTTGAGAAATGTTATTCTTCATTCCTCATTTATAGAGTAGAAATTTACTGGAAACTTTATTGTGTGAAAAGAAGAAAGCATATGTCGTAACTCGTATATCTGCATCGTATTGTAATATTTTTTTAGGTTTGTAGTGGATTTGGCCTTATCACTGTTAGTTATCTACCTGTAGCCGGGGACAAATGTGATTAGAGTTACCGTTACAATACTGTACAACATAATGCATAGATCATGACCTTATATAGCTTGGTTATTTTTTTAATCACCTTAACTGACACAATCTCTTTTATCTTTGAAAATGTTTTAGATGAAAGAAAAGGTATAGATCCTGTCTCACATTCTGATCCACGGCTTGATTTGTTTGCCATCTTGGTTAAATTTGAAAAATAACCTTTTGTTTCATGATATCATATGCCTGACAGGCTGAATGCTTTGGTTGATCGTTTTAAAATGGCATTGAATTGTTTCTTTGCCATTTGGTTTGTTCTCGGTAATGTATGGATTTTTGGTGGACACTCCTCTGCTGCAGGTGCGCCAAACTTGTACAGGTATATTTATTCTGAAAGTTTACTATGTCTACTAAAATTTACCTTTTGCTACACTAGCATTATTAAATCCTTTTGATCTCCAGGTTATGTATAGCTTTTCTGGCATTCAGTTGCATTGGGTATGCCATGCCATTTATCCTGTGCGCAACAATTTGCTGCTGTTTCCCTTGTATAATTTCTTTCTTGGGCTTTAGAGGGGACCTAAAACATACCAGAGGAGCTACATTAGCATCGATTAAGGCATTTCGTTCTTACAAATTCATTTCAAAAAGAAATCTTAATCAAGAATTAAGTCAAATCATCTCTAAAACGCATGATGGTGGGATATTGGCTGTTGGTACAGACAAGGAGCGGTTAATTTCTTTTGATGATGCTGTGAGTTTTTTACTTATCGGCTCAAATATCATATTGCATCCTTCACCTCAATGTTAAAATAAGTCAAGTTGTTTATTAATTTTGCATGCTTATATTTCACAAATACTGAAATGCTTGCGCCTGTTAGATAAGATTATCTTGTTGGCAGTATGTGCTGAGAATTTTATGATCCCAAAATGTTGCATGTGCGAAAGTTTTCATGCTTAAACTTCTTTACCATTTACATCAATAATGTTGTGGCCAAAAAATCCACCTCCTTCCTAATGCAAGATCACCTTAATATATGATAGTTATATGACATAGTCTCAATGAAGGTTGACTTTATCTAACTGAACAGAATGACTCAATTACATCATGCTTGGCTCACGACAATTAGGCATAACCTTTTGATTCGGCTAGATAAAGCTTGCACAGTTTAATGGATTAGCCCATTTTAAATTTTGATGATCATATATTTGTGAGGCAAATTAACCTCATCCGCATCTACGTCACATGGAATCTTGGTAATGGTTTGAATGCAAATTATAGCCATTTGATTCTTATTTGATGGTTGGATTGATGCTACCTGTGTAGATGTAGCTAACCTGCTAAAAGTGATCTATTAATTACTTTTAGAATTATTTAACTAACTATAATTTTTATTTAGAAAAAAAAATATTAATTAAATCTCATTAATTTTAGAAAATCCTAATTTGCTTCTTTTTAATAAAATAATATTCTCTTTGTTTAAATGTAATTTCTACAGTTAGAACAATAGTGTTATTATATGTTTAACTAATTGTGAAAATGGATGATACCAGTGAGAAATATTTTGGTAATGAAGACTTAATTTGAAGAAAAATTGAAGGGCCATTAGGAAAAGTTAATTGAAGGTAGGATGTGTTAATTAGTAGGTTACAAATAATAGAAGCTTCATCCACAATGAGGGTTTTCATCTAAATTTCGATCTATTTTTCTTATTATTCAAGAAAAAGACAATGAGATTGACTCACAAGTTGAGGAAGAAAATTTTGAAGATGAAATTCTACTTGATAAAGAAATAGATTATGTAAATAATAGAGGAAATAATGAATAATAAATTTTGTTTAGCTTGCTTTGTGAAATTTTAGAATTTATGAATTTAGGATTAACTTTTGCTATGAATTAAATATATTTTATTTAAACTTGAAGTTAATATTTACATTAACTTTTTTTTATTTTTTACGTAATAAAAGTTTTTGTTAGAAATTTTAATTTTCAACTTCAACTTTGAATTTTTCCTTCAAATAAACATGTATATCATAATTTTTTTCATTTTTATATCAAATTTTAAGTCATTTATTACATAAATCATGCTTTATATGTGTTACTAAATGTATCATTATATTTATTAAAAATTATTATTTGATGTGATTTTTATTGATGATATATAAGTTATAAGCATTCTAGTCGATATAAGTATTGCTTCTTTCTGTGCTTTGCGTATTGAAATTAAAAGGAATCCTTATGCATTATATTACATTTTGCTCCTTAAAAATATTGTCCTTATCCAACTTATGATAATGAGCATAAGCAATACTCTTTAATTAAAATTTTTTTTCTTAATTGTCATGCGCATGGCATAACTAACAATAGGAGTTTGCTCATATAGCAAGTTTAAATTCTTATTTCTTACATAAGAATTCTCTGCGACACGTCTATCCAGTTTGCCTTCAAGCATTCTCCAATTGAAGGGATAATGTCTTATCTTTCAACATTGTGTTTTCCCTTTCACCCATCATGGTGAGTCTTTCTAAGCCCGTGCTTATTTTATTTGTATCAGTAGGAATGTCAAGCCACTTTGAGCCGACCTTGCCTTAGAATCATACACTCTATTTCTTAATGATTTAGTTATGTCTTAATAAAAGGGATTCAATCTCCTTTTATTACTATACTTTACAAATACATGTGTAATGGCAAAGGAAAAATAAACATTTATGAATGATATGCCAAATCATTATGGCATGGATAGCAACAGGGATTACCTAGAAAAACACTAAACATGCAATAACTTAGTTGGCATATAGAAGAAAGACTAGGGATAAGAAATTAACTCGTTAACTACATAAAACTATATGATTATTTTTCCCTCAAGCAAGTTGAAATTCGTACTATGAAAAATTCACTTGGATTGCCCTAAACACTATCTACTTTTGTCTGAGCTTAAGCTCCAAATAATTTTGGGTTAGAATGGTATTTATGATTAAATTGTTATGGTTTTAAAATTTAATTAATGTTGCGAAGGTTTACTAAAGGTTGGCCAAATGATTTGTAGAATTTGGAATGCCTTTATAGATTGAGCTGAAAATTGACACTAGAAGATTTCTAAAATTGTAAAGCTAATCACCGAACTCCAGGACATGTATATTTGTAAGTTGAAAGCTGTCCAACTAAGTTAAACATGTGATTAAATGACAGTTGGAGTCCAACTCTTTCGAGCCTTTGAGTCTAACCGAAATATATTTACTTTTCTAGAAAATTGTAAATGCCACTCTTTAAGTCGATTCTATCGTGCAAGGCCTTGAAGATAAACAAATACTTTGTTTAAATTGGAGAAAAGTATAATCGAATTAGCATTAGTTCAAACACTAAGAATTGTTCGAAAGTTGAAGAAAGAGGAAATTTATTTATCATGGCCAAGTATGTAATATTTAAAAAAAGAACGAAGAAAAAGCAAAAGAGTAAAAAGTGACCTCATTATTCGTCTACCTCATCATATGAGACATGATGCCGTTTTGGCTTAGCACCCTTGATGAAGTTTAAAATTTGTTAGAAGCCCTTCTGAAGTGATGGTTTCCTTTAGATTAATTTATATGTGCAGTTAAGGAAATGGTGAATAGGCTGAAAATCAATCAGACGTGAGAGCCATTAGGTTCACTTTAAAAGTTGGAGTGGGAGAATGAGACCATTCTAGTTCTTTTGATAACTTGGAAATATTAGGGTAATAGGTCTAGATATATATGGGAAATTTTCAAGATTTTGAAAAATGTTTAAATATTTTATATTTTTTTTAATTTTATTAAAGATTATTTCTTATGAAGCCTTAATCTGATCAACAGTGGTAGACTTATGTTTAGAGCATTATCAAAGTATTTTGGGTGGGGAAAATGGCTAAAAGCACTTTAGATTGTTGAATAGTTATTATAGTTTGAATCTAGTGTTGTTCACAAATTTTCAAAGGGTTAAGTGTTGCATATGGCTCTTGCTTACAATATTTCAAGGGATTAGTGTTCAAAATAGCTCATAAAATAATAGCAAGTCTTAGTATAGAAAGCCCTTACCCAATAGCTTGAACACTATTTTATTATTGCTTGCTTTGTTTGTATTACGAGGTCTCTTTTGATTGAATTATTTATTAATACCTAACCTCAATGAATCATGCAGCGTTTATATACAATGACTAAGTGATGACAAAAAATTGGGAATATTTGAATTAAGGATCACACTTAATAGCTTTTAATTAGGTCTCACTTGTATGAACTCATTGACATTCAATGAAGTGGCACTCGAAGCCGTCAATGAAAATGAAACATCATTAGTTGTTCAAATAGTAGCCTCTACCATATTATCACCATTTACATTATGTAGTGTGGATGGGGATGGGAAGTCTTAGCTAACACGTTTAATTCTAATTAAAATGTAGAAGGGAGACAAAACAAATGAGCTTCTATTAACCATCTTAATCTTAATTTGAGAGCAATAAATAGTCCTTGTCTCCTTTCTCATATCCGATTGGGTGGTCCGATAAACAAGTATATTTGGAAGAACCGATCTCAAAACAAAATCTATGGCATACTTGATCTCTCTTTGTGACAACGAAGGAGGTAAATTTATAATTAGGACATTTGATAACTCTCTCAGCATGAGTTTTTCTTATGTTTTTTATCAACTCTTTGGACTTTGTATCATCTAGAACAACCAATGCTAGTATTATTGGTGCTTCTCTTATATGATCAATTAGAAGAACTTGTCAGATCACTATTATCTCTATATCGTCGGCTGAAGTTTTGTACTCATCTCTGACAGCCTCATTCTCTCCTATGTCATTGTCTATTTTTCTAGTTTTTCCCTACCAAGTCAAAGAGATCACATGTTTGTTTGGGCAATCAGAAGCAATGTGCTCAAACTAGTGGCACTTGAAGCACTTCCTGGTTAAGATAACTTTGGGAATACTAGTGGTCTTTTTTATTTTCTCTACTTTGGATTGGTTTTTCATTGGGCTAGTCGGTTGGGTTCTCCATAAGTTGTACTTGTGTTGTTCGATCCTAATATTATTTTGTTATCTCTCCATAATTAGTACCATGATATGGGCATCCTATAATGTTTAGGACTATAACCCCATCGTGTTGCTAATGGACAGTCTCAATTCCCTCCGATATCAGGTTGTGGTGCTTTCCTCGGGCTCCACTGATTCACACTTCAACATTAGTTCTTCAAATTGAATTGTGTACTTCTCTACGGAGAGATTTTTTTACTGTATGTGTTGAATTCTAAGTACATGTCTTATCTTTAATGTATTGATGAATATTTGTACTACATTTCTCTTTTCATCTTATAGATTAGGTAGTGATTTTTTTTCCTCTTGCCGGCATAAACATTTTAAATTTATGTCATAGAGATGCACTTTTTTTTAACTTAATGGGGCTAGCTTTACCTTTCTGTCAGATGGAACATCATTGTACTCGATGACATATTTTAATACCTAAAACCACTCAATGAACTCTTCCGGATCCATGCGACTGTTAAAAAAACAGTAGCTAGGGATGAGCCAGTTTAGTCTTGTCTCTTCCTCTAGTTTTAGGAGCAGAACCAGATAACAAGCTTTGCAGAGTCATGTCATTGTCAGGAGTCACCAAAATATCATCCATTAAGTTTCCAAGTTGGAGTGAGCCCCCAGACTTCTTCTTTCGTCGAGAAGTGTAAACCTGTCATTCTTCATCTGAAGGCTGCTCATATGATCCTCGATCTGATTTGATGTTAGAACTGCAGTAGGAGAAAAGACAGTTGTTGTCACCACGATAGGTTCCAGTGTATGTGAAGTGTGAATTGTTACCTTTGCACCTGATGCTTCCTGAATAGGAGCTGTGGGACTATCCATATTTTCAGTTTGAATATTATCCATTGTAGTATGGTCAGGAGAAAGGATCCCAGGGGCAGAAACTAACTCCTGTCTTGTGGTGTTTCCCTCCTCAGGTTGACTGTCATCAAGTTTGCTAAGAGCGCGTTCAGGCACATGGAGTGCGCTAACAGTGTGTTCCTGCTTTTGACTACTGATTTTCAACTGTGGGTGCAATTTAAAACATTTCTCCTGCGGGTGTCCAAATATCTTGCAGTGCTTACAATAGTATGGTTTTTGTTCCATAATGATTTTTTGTCAATAACCATTGTGAGCAGATCCAAGCCATACTTCTTCTACATATGGTAGTGTAATATCTCGTTCAATCAAAATCCTTGCAATAAAGGGTCTTGAGAAATGAACTGTAGGTAAATCTACCTGCAAAGATTTTCCAAGGATAGTCCCAATTGCATATAAGATAGGTAGATCAAAGAAATGAAGCTTGAGTTCAGGCAATGAGAACCAGATAGGTGCAATTGGGGGTTCTTGACTGAGATCAAAATTGGGAGTCCATTTGAGCAATTTCATATGTTTGCCCTCAATTGTGATGATTTTCTTTGAGAAAATCCTCGTGTAATCATCTTCTGTGCTCAGTTGTATCATAACATGCCTTCCATCGAAATGACCCACCTGTCAATCCCCAATCAGTTTGAAGTCTTCAAAAATTCTCCTGATGATCTCCATCTTAGGGCAACCTAATTGGAACTTTCCAACCAGTGTAAATTTGTATTTTGCAGCACGAGTTTCAGCATCAGAAAAGAAATTTGCTGGTTTACCCGTCTTTTTCTCTACTTTTTTGATGAGAATGCAATAACCATTTCCTGCAACAGAATCATGATAAACCTGCGGAAATACCGCACTATCTGCGAGGTGAAAATGGGAGCTGCGTTTGTGAACCACTGTAGCATAGGAGGGTTTGACGGGGTTATCACCGGCGAGGGCGGCGGGCGTAGGAAAGCCCTGAGGCCATTACCGCAGTCAGTGCCAACCTGCAGCACAGTGAGAAGCTTCACAAGTGTCAAGCGGCTCTGTCACGCCTATGGCAGAGTCGAGCAGAAGAAGCTCTGTCTGTCGTAGACGAAAAAGTTCTGTCTTTCGCAGACTAGACGCAGCAGATGAGACGCAGTAGATGAGCGGCTCTGTCGCAAGAGACGTGGCTCGACGGCTCTGTAGCAGACGAGACTCAGCGGGAGCGACTTTGTCTCGGACAAAGAAGTTGTCAAGCGGCTGTCGCAGACAAGACGGGGGAGTCGACCGCAAGTATTGCCGCCAGACGAAATGCGAACACAAACGTGAATGGAAGCAGACGTCGAAGCACAAAGACGCTAGGGTTCGCCGTGCATATATATATATATATATATAGTTACAACTTGAATTTGAGTTTAAATTTGAATTGAGATCAATTTTGAAGCCAAAGTATTTTTCGTCACATTGCTATTAGAGCTAGAAACTACTCAGTATGAACCCAAGTTTTTTTGAAGGCAATGAATCTATTCCTTTTTGTGTACATTAACAAATAATGTCTGTTTTATTTGTTGGGTGTAATGAGCAAGCTGGTTAGTGAATTTTTACTATGATACTGAGCAACTCGTTTCTATTAATGATGATAAATCTGTTGAATAAAATAATTTTATCTTTTAATTTTAATAAAAATATTTTTTCCAATCAGATAGAAATTCATTTTGTTTTTCAGTTTGTTTCCTTACAAATTCATAAACCAGGAAGAATGTGAATTGCATCAATAGTTCAATAAATTTGTTGACGAGACAATTATGTTTTAGAGTTTGGTCAAATATAAAAGTCTAGATTTTATGCATTAATATTTAAACAATTTTGGTTACTTTTTTTAAGGGGGTAGTTCGTCCACATTGGCATTATCTGTGTGGCTTGTTTTCAATTTTATTTATTATCTCATCATATAGGACTAACTTATAAATCATTAGTTGTTTCCCTTATGATGTACTTTGACATTGTAATTTATCATTTGCATGGTTTACCTTTGACATTGTAATTTATCATTTGCATGGTTTACCTTTATTATCTTGTTTACATGAAGAAATTCACAGAAAATCAAACATTAATTTTGACAACTGTTGTGAACATGAAACCAATGTAATTTACACCAAATGATGCAATAATTTTATGTCTATGTCTCAAAATTAATTGCAAGGAAGGTGATGCCATATGAGATCATACAACTGATTGAGATAAATACTAGTGAATTCTAAGTTTAATGGAGTTTTACTATTCTAAAATTTAGTGCACCTAATTCGATGTAATTTTATCAATTTGTTATCATTTTGTTGAATTTCTCTTTTTTTCCTTCTTTTTGTTGATTCACACTTAATGTCTTAGCATTTAGATCTAATCACTTTTTTTCTAGATGTTAGCTTGTATGGTTATTTGCGTACACTACTTGAAGCTTTCTTATTTCTTAGGATGACAAATTTCTTTGTGTTGATTTATAGATTCTTGAAAGAGGTACAACAGTTTGGGTAAGGCTTGCATAAAAAATGTCACATATTCAATTTGTCCGAGCTTTAATTTTTCAAATAGGGTAAAATTTTGCAAATCAAATTTTCAAACCATGCCAACATTAGCTTCATTGTTAGTTCCTTGTATTGTCTCTCTGAATTTTAGCATCTTCTTTTCTGTGGGCCTATTCTCTTGAGACTGTATCATTTAATTATTTCTAGTGCTATAGTAATCAATTATTTGCAGAACCAGAGAAATCGTTTGAGTAAGCCTTTTGTTGCTGATTCTATTCCCCTTTTAAGACACTACTCTCACTTTACTTATCGAGAGGGAAGGAATGTTGAGCTTTGCAGACCTTCAAATAACAGGAAATCTTGATGCAGCCAACCTTGTTCTTGTTTAGCTATGTAGGTAGATATTCCTTTTATGAATTTATATTTTGAGGCTATATTTATGAGAATTGAAGCTTCGTAAATAATAACGAACTGGAGGTGATAAAACTAGACTTCTGAAATGGAAATACATGTGTGAAGGATTCTGAGCATGTACTAAAATACTTATTTAACGTTAAAGAAGAACATGAGCTTAAATATAAGGATTTATTTGCTACCCAAAAAATGGGTTAGGCTGCTTCATTTTTATTTGGGAATAAATAAATTGGAGGATTAAGAGGTTCACAAATATCATGTTATGTTGTATCACATAAAGATATGCTAGATGATTAACTTTGATGCTATAATTTGAGTGGACGTAATGCTATACAACAACATGATTTAGCCTTTATCCCACTAAGTGGGGTTGGCTACATGGCTCCTTTTTCTCTTTTGTGTCCTATTGAGTGTTATATTTTCATTTAATTCTAATAAAGTAAGATTATTTTCTTATACAACATGCCCAAGTCTTTTTAGATCTACCTCTACCTTTAATAGCATAAGTCAAATTTAAAGCATCTACTCTCCTAACGAGGCTATCATACAATCGACGTTTAATGTGACCAAATCATCTAAGGTGACTAACTAATCTTTTTGCCGTTGGAGCAACTCCAACACTTTCATGTATATATTCATTTGCATTTTGTCTCTAATTGTAAAACCACTTATCTCAGCAACACTTAACTTACTTTTATGCTTTCTCTTTTACAATCCAACATTCTTCTCCATAAAGCATTGGAGGTTTCACCACCGTCTTATAAATTTTTTCTTGATAAGTCTAAATGGTACTTTTCTATCACACAATATGCCCGATGCATTTCTCCATTTAAACCATCTAACTTGAATTCTATTAGTAACATCCTCATTTATATCATCATTACTTTGAATAATAGACTTGAGATATCTAAAATATTCACGCCATTTGATAACTTGATTACCCGTTGTTACAACCCTGACACCAGATTTATTGTCACTACTTGACCCGGTGCTTTGAATTAACTAAAGAAGTTTCAGCGGTCAGATGGTATTAACACCAAACTATTCACATGTTGAAAAATTCCAATACATATAAAAGTGTCACTAATCCACAAAGTACAATAAAATCTAAATTATCTAGAAACAATAACATCCAAAGACAACGTCACATATCAGTGCTAAATAGTTTATCAATATCTGAAAGAAACAGTAAAGAGAAACTATCATCATACAAATACCTGACATCAATGGTTTTCCTCTAGTAAGCAAAGTCTCTCATATTAGACATATCAATCTAAAATTTTCATTATTCTGAAAGAAAATATTAATTTGCAACTATAAGTATAACGTACTGAGTAATTATGATATAATATACATTGAATTCTTATGTTGTGCTATGCATGAATGATAAAAAAAAAATGCAGTTCATTTCATAAAAACTTTAAAATCATCTCTTGCAGTTTCACTTTAAGTATTTGACCAATTTAAAATCTTTAATAGTCATCACATGATTATTGTCATGCCCAAAAATATCCTAAAAAATGTACTCTAAAAAATGTGTCCGAAGACACCCTCAAAATTGTACCCAAAGCTACCCTCAACTTGCACCCGAAAACAAATCTTTACCATTTTCTTTACCATGCACGAGTACGTTACATTCCCTGTCAGTATCATCTGAGGGTAATCTTGTATGACTTAAACATTTGCTTATCATTTCATTTCTTTTAAATTACCTTCTTTTTAAAGATATTAAACGCTTATTTTCCTTTTTTACCTTTTATTTAATTTAATTCTTAAGCCGCATGCATAAAATAATTGTCTAAAGCATTAAATAAATTTTTTATTTAATAAACTTTAAATTTAATACATATGAGAAAATAATTACTCACCTTAGCCTTAAGAGACATTTGAAATACTTTAAACCTTCACTTCACTTCTTTGGATAGTCACCTATACTAAATGAATGTGGCATTATTTGATAAAAATTCTTTTCTTAAAAGAAATGATGTATCTAATGACAAAAAATTAAAATGACAAATAATTATACAATTTGTTAACTTTAAAGTATGATTAGCTTCCTTGCACAAAACTCTCCTTTTTCTTTTACAACTTTAATTGATTCAGCCTCTAACCTTCTACTTTAATATCTGATTAATTTAATTGTGTCAGGAACTTTAATAAGTAATCCAATAATTTCAATTTAAACAAATTTACGTTAAAACATTATACACTCAGAAATTTGATTATTATCGTCCTACATAAAAACCAATTTCACGCACGAGTCTACTCCTTTCTCATATGCATCAAATGCATCCACATACAACATCTGATTTAAATTCAGGACTCATAAGTTTTTCTGTTAAATTATATATATATGCGTATAAAAAATATATATATATATATATATATATATATATATATATATATATATATATATATATATATATATATATATTAAAATTCAAATAAACTAAATTTATATAACTTAAAATGAACTCATATTTTTTTTTACCTTACAAGTATTCGGTTGGCTGCCCTAGCCTCTCGCACGAGTTCTCTCCTCTTCTTCTTGTCGGTCTAGCTTCGACATAGAGGAGCTCAAGTCCTCTTCTTCAATAGGCAGGAGGGCACGACGCCTTTCTTCCTTCTACTTCAGCCTTTGGTCATAGGTACATGTGTCTTCTTCCAGCATGCAAGCAAACCACAAACCTCGACTCACCTACCTCTTCTCCTTAAGTCCGCTCGACGTAGACTACTCTCACATTCTTCTTCTTCCTCTTCCTCTATGCAAGCACATAGCGTCGACGTCCCCTCCTTGATCGTAGCTCGGTCCAGGTAAGTCTTCAATGTCTCTCAACCACTTTCCTTCTTCCCTTTGATTTCTCCTCCTTCCTTGGCTACGGCGTGATGACATAGTAGTCGTAAATTCTTCCTTCTTTCTTCTCTAATGCGGCTTCCTTTTCTCTTCCTCGCTCATTATGTTTTGATTCAATCAAATGAGAGTTGTGATGTTATGTTATTACTAAAGGGGTGCGTCTTATTATTATTATTATTATTATTATTATTATTATTATTATTATTATTATTATCATTATTATTTATTTTTTGTTATTACACTACTATTACTAAAATTACATTTCATGTATCAGTGTTAGATCTACTCAAATGAAAGTCTTTAATCTTTAAGATTAACCTCCATAATTCATTTTTTTTTCTTAAACTCTTTTTAATCTTATCCACAAGAAGGATATAATCTGCAAAAATCACACACCTTGGTATATCCCCTTGTAAAAGTTTAGTAAGAGCTTCCATAACTTAAGCCAATCATTGAAGTGTTCTTAGCATCCACAAAATAATTCTGTAAAGAAATCTTTCTCAGCGAGAGAATTTGAAGTGTTCTCAGAGTCATGAAAAGATAATTTTGTTTAAGCAAATCATTGATCACGAGTAACTTCTATCAAAACTATCTTTTGAATTGTTTTCTTTTTTCTGTACATTTTATGCTGTTATAAGCATGGATTTTCTGCTTTGTTAATTTCCATTTAAAAAATTACAACATAAATTAGTATTGTTCAATGTTCTTTTGAAGCGCGGGCAGATAGTGTATCATCCCATTTCGATTTACCCGTGAGAGGAATCAAAACGTAGAACAGAGGGGGGAGAGGAAATAATGAGTAGGGAAGCCAAAGAGGGGGAGGTGAAACTAAGGGATTGGAAACTAAGGAGACTAGTTCGCCTATAAAATGATGCTACCGAGTAAATTTAGTTGTAGAATCAAGATAAGCGACACCACTCTTTGGCGTGGCGCGGTAGATGCATCGTCAAGCTGAGGAGAGGCAGGAGCTCTCGATGTCGGTGTGGAGTAGCAGAGGTAGAAAAAGAAGGAAGAAGAATCCTGTAAATGGGAGGACTATCGTGACCTAGTATGGACGGGAACGAACGATCGGACGATGGAAATCAATTCACTGGTATTCTAATTTTAATTCTAACACTCACAATTTAATATTCAAATAATACATAGAAGAGCCACTAAAGAAATTAATTAAAAACTAATAATTTAATATTCAAATAATATATGCAAGAGCCACTAAAGAAAACAATTAAAATTAATAAATAAAAATTTGTACCTTTTTATTTGTTGTTCTCGTCTTTTATACGCATTTGCTTATCTTCTATTCGTCTTGTTTGAATGTATAAAACCTAACTTTTTTTTAAATGAACATACACTAATCTTCTATATGCATTTATCTTCTTTACTTTTACATTATATTTTTTACATACATTACTGTCTTTGTGACGATCGCTGTCAATAAATCTAGCACACCCATTATCAATGTTGCCCCATTGGCACGGCGGTTAACGATCTTCATATCGCAGTTTTCTAGGGTGGAAAGTCTCTTACCTGTCCCAGACCGATATTCTCCCATTGGCACAAAGGTTAGCAATGTAAACATTATAATTTTCTGGGGAGGTAAGCTCTGATTTACTCACCCCTGACTGATATTATCCCGTCGGCATTGCGGTTAGTGAACTAACTTTCATAATTATTTGGAGTGGTAGAAAAACTCTACACGCACGTGTAGATTGTCGTTCCCTGTTTGTACCATTAAGATGTGAAATCATCATTTGAACTTGTACATATAAGCATTCATATATAATTTATTTCATTCGTTATAATATACGTTATTCTGAGATGTTTTTTTTATCTACTAACATGTATTTTTACTATATTGTGCAACTATGTTTCATGTGTATATTTCTTATCATTTATATATGTGTTTCATGTATATCTCTTACTTATAACATGCATATATTTCCTACATGTCCATCTTACATATAATATCTATCTCAATATCATTCATCACATGCATATCTTTCACGCATGTGTCTTTTATAATTTTTCAGTCATACATAACTTTTCTATTTAACAAGATGAAAGAACTACTTCAATATAAATCTAACTGAACTAAAACATACATATAAATCAACATACATTTTTAAATAAAAACGATTACTGAATTTTAGGAATGTAGTTATTAAAGTCAGTTGTTACACTAGATTGTTGATCTTCAGTAACTGACTAGACATTGCGTTGACTTTTATGTTGAACTTAATAACTTATAAAATATAATATTAAATTTTAAGATTCAAGTGATTTGGCCTTCATTTAAGTCGACTAAAACTGAATATATGGAATGTAATCTTAGTAGTAGTAGCTCTAGAGACAGAAGTGTGACCTTGTCTGATCAAATTATTAAAAGGTGTGAACGATTTAGATATCTTGGGTCCGTTGTTCAAAGCGATGGTGATATAGATGGGGATGTTAATAGTAGAATTCAAGTTGGTTGGTTGAAGTGGACGAATGCTTCGGGTCTTTTGTGTGATAGAAAAGTACCCCTTAGACTGAAAGGAAAATTTTATAAGACGGTGGCGAGACTTGCAATGCTCTACGGCGCTGAATGTTGGCCTTTAAAAGAGAAAAATAATAATAAGTTTAAGTGTTGCCGAGATGAGAATGATTAGGTGGATGAGTGGCTTTACACTTAGAGACAAAATGCGAAATGAATATATTCGTGATAGGGTTGCTGTAGCTACTATGACAGACATAATTAGAGAAAGTCGTCTTAGATGGTTTGGTCACATTAAACGTTGGCCATCTGATGATCTGATTAGGAGAGTAGATGTTTTTGATTTGACTTGTGTTAAGAAAGGCAGAGGTAGACCTAGGAAGACTTGGGCTTTTTGTATAAAAAATGATCTTAATTTACTATAACTAATTGAAAATATGACACTAAATAGGACACAATGGAGAAAAAGGATTCACGTAGCCGACCCCACGTAGTGGGATTAAGGCTTTGTTGTTGTTGAAGTGATTTCGATAAATTGAATTATTCTTTTTAAAGTAGCATAGGATTCCTTACCTAAAATTTATGGAGTTGTCCTATGATGATCTCTACATGTTTGCATCGAATTTGTTGCCTCATGTAAACAACTTGAAATCTGTAAAGATCTTAGCATTTTATACATTTTTGGCTCCTAAGGTAAATAAACCCCAAAAATAACATTTTTACCTCAAAATAGGCTTCTCGACACAAATTCATCTTTCTGAATCCACCAAATTTATTTTCTATTACCTCCAACCACACATCTCCTATGTTGATATTGTGCTAGAACCCTTGTGGAAGCTCACAATAAACTTTCGATTCTTTTAGTACACAATCGGCGCCTTTGATGGCTTTCGGAAAGGAAAATACACGAAAAATAAGGCAAAAGTCAAAATCAAAGGGTGAGGAAGGAAATGAAAACTTCAAATATCGTGAAAGAGGAATTTGTGCTTACGTAAATTGCCACAGAGCCCTGAATTGCAAACTGCGGCCTTCCCAAGTGCCCTCGGTTCGTGCCTGATCGTGACCCTTGCACTATATCAAGGGTCACAACCCTGCTCAACTGCGCAAACCAAACATTGAGAGGGATCGAGAGAGAGGAGGGAACGAGAGTCGGGAGAAGAAATCGGGAGAGAAAATTGAAGCTCATGACTCATTCGACAGAACAAATAATAATAAAAGGGGCGTAAGTTGGTGGAGAACAGTGACAAAATGTGTAGGGAAAGGATTAAGAAATAATTAAGGTTAATTAAATTAATTTTACTTATAAATTTAAATTTTTATATCTCAATCTATTCATAATTAATATATAATGCTTTATATCAAGTTTCTCAATTTAACACGTAGAATTTTATAAAATTGTTTCGATCAAGTTCCGAGGAGATGAAAATTTTGAGGCACTTTGTTTGTGGACAAAAATTTTATTCAATTTCTTAAAAATTAGTTAGTACAAGGACGTCCTGGGAGGAGGCTTTGTCGTGCGGAGGTGTGATGCTAGGGTTTTTACCTAGTAGCAACAATGACTGACAACGTCGACTTTGAGCAAAAGAAGTTTGACAAAGCCTACAGTTGGTGATAACGTCGAACGAGGCGATGTGAGGAAGAGGATGTGTGTGGGAGACCTGAAGCTTCAGTCGTATGTGTTAGCGTTCGATCGAGGAACGTAAGGTAAGTTATATAATTTTAATTAAGTGATAAGACAATTATATATATATATATATATATATCATGTCATCTCCCACGCTCGGCTTTGCTAGGGTTTCGACCCATGTCGAACCCTAGCAACCCTTATTGCATAAGATCTTCTCCGTCGTCGTAGGCTCGCGCTGCTTCGACGTCAACTGCGGCTCACGTCTGCGACATTCGAAGCTGACAGAGTCGTCTTTGTTCGATTTCGTCGATTCACATTTCACGGAAGACGGGAAGGGGTCGCGGGTTCATCTTCCTCCTTAGTCTCGAAGACGGGATGGGGTCGCGTGCTCGTGTTCCTCCTTCGTCTTCTTCTCGACCCAGCTCGATAGCATCGAGTGTTTGGTTTCATCGGTTCCTGCGTGTCTTCAGCTTGTCAATGTGATGGAGCTTACTTCTTCTTCAGTTGAACCTGACAAAGTCTTCTTTGCCCATGTGATGGGTAATCCTCAGGTGGAGACGACGATTGTCTTCCCCTCGAGTTGTAAGGAATATCGTGATGATACATGTGACTGCTCATTTATTAAGAATGCAAGCAGGGAAAGTAGAAAAACAACACTTTTTTCTTGGAGTTAGAAATTTCAAGTGGAGACGGTGGTTGTCTTTCCCTTGAGTTATAAGGCATATCGTGATGATACATGTGACTGTCCATTTATTAAGAATGCAAACAGTAAAAATGGAAAAACAACACTTTTTTCCTCGAAGTTAGAAATTTCAACCCTGACTGACAAATTCAAGTTTGCTCTTAGTGGAAAATTTCAGTGGGGGCACCCACCTATGGAAGTTATCAAGAAAAGTTTTGATGATCTCAAATTAGCAAGAAAGTGGAAATGATGCTCATGGATGAGATACATGTATTGATTCAATTAACCGTGATTAAAAACTACACTCGGATTTTTTCAAAAAATATCTCAGCATTGCTGTTAAATCAATGAAGCTACTAAAGTGGTCTCCTGATTTTGATGAACCTCCTACTGTACCAGTATGGCTCAATCTACCAGGTCTTAAACTGCACTTTTTTCATCATCAGGTTCTTTACTCTATTGGGGCCATACTTGGGAACCCTATGAGCTAGATCTACCGACTTTCAACATAACCATGCCTTTTGTGGCTAGAATATTTGTGGAAAAAGATTTTACTTTACATGATGTTATTGAAGCCTGCTGGACACAACTCATAATGGATATTGACAACAAATCGTCATGGAGAATAGACCGTCTTACCGTTCTCATTGTAATTTGTTTGGGCATACACTTGATAAATGTCATAAATTTCATCCTAATTTGAAATCTAAAGATCAAGTGAATAAGGATGTATCTAATCCCACTACTCTGGACATATCTGTTTCATTTGGAGAGAAAGCTACCAGAAGATAGGTTTTGGATATCGCTAAAGATTAGCCGTCTGCCATCACTGCTGAGAAGGTGCAAACCGATCCTATACCCAACATCGCAGTTCCTGATGATGAACATTATACTACAGTTATAGATCCAAGAGTGCTTATACCACTCGCTATTATTGAAGAAGACTCATTCACATGCCAAGACACACTAGAGTACTTTGATTCAATCAAAGATCAGCTGGTACAACAAACAGTTATTTCTAATGTTCAACATCCTACACATGTTCGACACACTTTAGACCAATCTACTGATCAGACGGGCCAATCTTTGGATGAGAAATAACAGGTCTATTCTAGGAGGAAGAAGAAGACTGGAGGCCGACTCGAGCTTCGAAACTTATTGGATGATATTTTGATCACTACTGGCAATGACACTCATCTTACCAATTTATTAGCTGACTCATTTCCTAAAATTATAGGTAGAAGAAAAGCAAAATTGGGTCACTCACTAGCTACCTGATACTACGTTTTTTGACATTTTTTTATTTTTTTTCTTTAGGTCTATTGTAATTTTCTGTATTTTATCTGTTTTTGGAACCATTTGTGTGTGGTAGTTATCGTGGGGGAAGGGTGTCATGCTTGGGCCCTTCCACACAATCTATATGTATCCTTATTTCCTTTTAATATATTATTCTTTGGGCTTTCTAAAAAAAAAAAATAATAATATATATTGAATAGGAAAAAAAGATTGTATAAGGTAAAAAAAATGAAAATCTTATGTTTAAATAATGTAAAATTAATAGTTAAGTAATATAAATTATTAAATTTGTATATATGTAATAACATAAAAATTTAAATTTAAGAGTATGAGTATTCACTTGTTTGTTTAGTTTATTTTTATTTTAAACAAATTTTTCAAGTTAATTAAGTGATTAAAAAATGATTAATAGAATGAATAATATTTATAGAAGACATGGACAACCAGTAACAAGGTAAATTTAAATATACTTTTTAATTTAAAATAATTAGTGATATTTTTATTGTTAAATGGTAAATAAATATAGAAAATTTAATTCTTACCGTCCGACTTTCTGTTCCCGTCTTGGTTAATTTTAAGCCCTAGGCTAGACCTTGATAAAAGAGCCAATAGAGTAATTATAAGAAAAAATTAATAAAAAAAATAAAAAATTTAAAGTTAACTCAAATTAATAATTATATTCATTTAGTCATTGTGAAACACTCCGAATTATAAAAGAAGAGAGTCTGATAGAAAATTTATGGATTGTTAATGTTGACTTGCTTTATGAGAAATGACTTGAGGTCGGTTTATAAATTTCGAAGATAAAATTTTTGTAAGTGGGAAGATTGTATTGTTTCGTTTCCATTTACTAGGGAGAGGAATCGAAATGTTGAACTGATGGGGGAAAGGAACTATGAGTCAAGAAGCCAAAGAGGGGGACATGAAACGAGGGGATCAAAAGTTATGGAGACGACTTTGGCTATAAAACAATGCCACTGAGAAAATATGCTTGTAGAATTGAGGGAAGTGACACCACTGTTGGGCACAAGAGGGGCATCGTCAAGCTAAGGAGAGGCGGGAGCTCTCGATGTCAAGATTAGTGGAGGAAGAAAAGGAAGAAAGAAGAAACCTATAAAGAGGAGGACTTTGCGGGAGGAGGCTTTGTCGAGCGGAGGTGTGATGCTAGGGTTTATACCTAACCAACAACGGTAACTGACAACATCAACATTGAGCAAAAGAGGCAAGACGAAGCGAACATATTGTACGAATGTCAAACCAGGCGACGTGAGGAAGGTGATGACTGTGGGATAGCCGAAGCTTCGGCCACATGTCGGCGTTCGATTGAGGAAGGTAAGGTAAGTTTTATAAATAGAATAAAAAAAGGATTATATAAGGTAAAATAATGAAAATCTTATACTTAAATAATATAAAGTTAATAGTTAATTAAAGTAATATATATTATTAAATTTGTATATATTTAATAACATAATTAATAAAATTATATTTTAATATGAATGCCATGTTTATTTTAAGCTTTCAATTTTAGAAGAAAATATGTTAAGACAAATTAAATAACAAATTAAACATCGAGGTAAGTACTCATGTTCTTATACTATGGTGATATTTTATTTCTTTTATACCAAATGCATTTACCAGTACCATTAAAATTGCTGCAAACTTAGGAGTTCTGAATTCTTGTGAATTTTTGTTTATATTATAGGAATGATATGTGTGCATAGCATTATTTAAAGTATCATTAAAATGATATATAAGTATATTATTTTATACGTAAATGAGAATTAAATATGTTCTTAATAAATTGTGATTTTAATAGAATGTTTGTATGTACATGACTGACTATGATGAAGTCACTCATTTATGGTACTAGTGGGTGAACACTAAGTTACTTGTGAACGTATATGAAAAAAGATATTGATATTGAAGTACCTTAAGTGATACAGTTTCTAGACAATGCTTTCATAACGGTTGTACTGATATAGAACGATATTAATATATTATTGATATAGTAATATTCATTGAATATCATCTCATATATTTATATTGATTTATGGAAAGCTTAACTGACATCTATATTACTTTCTTTCCTCTTATATTATTATAGTTTAGGAGTATGAGTATTCGCTGAATTCTTTAATTTATTATTATTTTAAACTAATTTTTTAGGTTAATTAAGTGATTAAAAGAGGAGTGATAGAAAGAATAAGGTTTATAGAAGACGTAGACAATCAGTAACGAGGTAAATTTAAATATACCATTTTAATTTAATTTAATCAGTAGTACTTTCATTTGTTAAACGGTAAATGAATATAAAATAATTAGTTCTCACCGTATGACCATCTTTTCCGGTCTTGGTTAATTTCAAGCATTGGAATAGTTGTGACATAGAGTGTGCTTAAATGCTTCTTACTTTCAATTGTACACGTACAACTGTGAAAGAACCTTTTTTTATGTTTGTTGGGAATTGGGACCATGTTGTCAATTGAAACTATTTATTTTGCAGTCACATACAGCTTTGAAACACGAGATATTCATGTTTACTTGTGGACAATTTTTATTTGGAATACTTACCTGCATACCGCTTAATTCTGATGTATTTACATACTAACACTTGAACATTAATTTTTACGCATATGACGCCTCACCTATGCATTAAAATATGTATTTCACCTTTTAAAATTTAAAAGATGGCATTTTTGATGTGATTTGAAAGATTTGGATAGTATAAATGTAAAAAAGCAATATTTAGGTGTTAGAAATGTAGATGCATGAGAATTGAGCGGTATGTGTGTAAATGTCCCTTCATATTTTATTCTTATCAATTATTTTTTTGCATCCTAAATTGTAGGAATTTGTACCCTTCTACTTTACGTTTTTCTTTTAATTTTCTTAAAATTTATGCGCTGACAAGTATTTTTAGGAAACATTACAAAGACAGTATTTTTAAGTAGCATTAAAGTTTATTCTCATCAATTATTTTTCTGCATCCAAAAATGTTCTGTCGCATAATGTTGTAGGTCTGCTGCATCTGCTTAGCCAGATATGTGGAGAATGATGATCTCCGTGAGCTTCCATGCCAGCATTTCTTCCACACCATGTGCGTAGATAAGTGGCTCAAGATTAACGCATTGTGCCCCCTCTGCAAGCATGCTGTTGGTGATGCAGCTGGTCTTTCATCAATTTTAGGCTCCATCTTTCAAAACAGTAATCAGATGGTTGGGGACAGTGCAGATGCTGAACAAAATGCATTTTAGATTTTCATTTGACTGTCCATCTGCTCACACCTCACATCTCACACTAAAGAAATAAAATAAATAAAAAGAATAACTAATGTTTGCTTATGGATCATCATGTGCCATGAATGCATGTGCATGTTGTCTCTGGATGTTAATTAATGCGTCTCTATTTGCATTGGACATGAATGCATGCATTAGTAGATCAATATTGATGTATTGATCCAGTGGTATGCATGACCCTTTATGGATTTTAGTTGCCCATTTGTTTAATTTAATTTGTGATGAAAGCACAAGTTATGATTGAAGTTTTTTCTTGAAGATTGTTTTTGGTTTTACTTGAACAAGCATTGTTTCAGTGGCATGAAGAATCGGGCAAGAAATTTGTTTTGATTTTTGTTTCTGTTTTGTTGGTATATGTGTTTAAATTTGTGAAGCATGTGAGACAGAACTATCCTTAACAAGTTACTGCCATTGAAATATTAATGCATATAAAGCTATAACTCTTTAGCAGAATGTTCCATCTCTGCATGTATATGCTTTATGATGGTTTTAGTGTTGAAAGTTGATTTACTTTGTCGCTTTAACTACTTGAGCTGATATTTTTTGTTTTCTTAGCAAGTCATTATTCTTTAGGAAGATTTACATACATTCCACTCAATCCCTATGTACTGACATTTCTAACATCAAAACTTTAGTATTCACGTGCATGCCACCTTATCTATGCATAAGCGGTTTTATTTCACTTTTTAAAAGTTAAAATGATCATATTTTTTATCTGATGTGAAAGGTTTTGGTGGTATAAATGTAAAAGTTTTTTTTTTAATTTTTTTCGTGCATATCATATATGCAAGTTCTTGAGCCCAAGATCTCTTGGTGGAAAGACGAAGTCTTAACCACTAGGCCAAGATGGTTTGTATTGTAAAAAATAAAGTTTAGGTGTTAGTGTCTAAATCCATAGGAATCGAGTGGTATGTATGTAAACGGCCCTATTTTTAAACATCTCCTATTTTTCTTCAACTGAAATATATAGACTATATAATGTTATGAATACATGAAAAATATCTTATAAAAAATTTAAAAGAAAATAAAAAATATCACAATGTAGAAATAGATTGTAAGGTTTTATTTAGATCATCTTGGTTGAAGCTTAGTAAAAGTATGAGCGATGATAAATTTATTTTGATTTATGCCCCTATTTGAATAATATGAAATTTTTATTCATCAAACTGTTAATGACCCAATTTAAATTATATACTTATTGTGACAATCATGGATGATTTTGCTCACAAATGAGTATATATGGAGGCATTTAAAGAATTTGCTAAAGTTTTCTAGATTATGTTAGCAATAGTTGTTGAGTTAATCATGATGGGCTCTCAGGAAGAATTTCAATTGCTTTCTTCTGAAGAGGGATGGAACTTGGTGACTGAACTTTAACTTCCACCAAGAAGTTTGGAGAATCTTTATGGTTTCTCAATTTGAACAGGTCTTATGCTAGAATGTATAACAAGAGTAGTATGATGGAATGTTCAAATTTTACTTGATGCCAATGTTCAGGCAATGAAGACTGAATCTTAACTTCTTTATGAAAAGATATATCAAATTTAATTTAACCAAGATTCTAGCTAAGAAGATATGAGATGTTGCAACATCCATTAGTTGGTGTTTTTCAAAAATAGAAGTTAAAAGAGAATAAATTCAACTAGTTGAAGTGGTGTCAATGAAATCATTCAAATTAAATTTAAATTGGAGTGACAAAGGGCTCTATGGAGCAATCCAAAATTCGGGTGCCACCTCACCATGAGAAAATTTTTTTTGATGTAATTTATATTTGAAGAAAGTATTAGGACTACTTGCTAAAGATTGATGAGTCTAATAGAATAATCATCTAATATTTGTTAACTTGGACAAGAACATAGAGGGAAAATAGCTTAATAAGCACAAAATATCCACATCCTTAAAATGGTGGGTATGTTTGTCTTAAAAAATAAAGTTTATTTATCTTAAGGAATCTCTAAATTTTGTTGAAAGAAAAATTGAGATATATTTAGTTAGAAGTAAATGTCAAAAAAACATTTGAACCACTTGCAACATTTGTAAAAGAGTGTTTGGGTTGATGTGGAAGAAACACAACCAATAAGTTGCAAAGGGGAGGGGCACCATATGAAGCAACAAAAGCCATAAGGGCAAAAGATGGTGACTTTACTTGAGGATCAACCAAGGCCTTGGGTTTGATAATCATAAGAGTTAAGGATCAATTAGGTTTTAATAAAATAGAAAATAAAAAAGATTTCATAATTGTGATCAACTGTCTTTTGAAATGATCATGAACATCAAGAGAAAGAGAAAAAAAAAACTATCACCATTTATAAAGAAGAGGATGACGCAATAAGGGTTGTCATAGGAGTCAAATGGCAAAGAGTGGGCAAGAGTTTGATGCATGAAGTGACATCATTTTTACAATCCCTAACATCTGGTAAAACAATTATAACTTGAAAGTTAAGTATTTAGAAAATTGTATTTATGTGATCAATAATAATGAAACTCGAATAAATATGTTGTTTTCTTAGAGAAATATTAGATTGGCCAAATTAATCTCAATAAGAAATAACCGCTTTTATTTTTAAACTACCATCTGAAGTTAAAGTACATAAAATGGGGTTGTAGATGGTCTAATTATTATTTGATCATGGTTTAATGTTTATTGAATTATAGTTTGAACATAGGTGGATCATGTTTTGAGGATGATTTGAGCATAGTCATAGTTTAAAGTTCGTTTGATTATTACTCAATTATGGCTAAAAAATAATTTGATTGTAATTAAAAAAAGATTGGATTATGAAGAACTCTAACTACTTAAACAATATAGAAAAGCACTTATAAAATTACACATTTTTTCTATAAAGTTTGAATTGAGATGTAAAATGGGTCAGTCATGTGTATCATGAGCATCATAAGAAGTGTGATTTCATATATTATCAAATGAACTTTGTTCTAGTTCATTACAAAATATATAAATTATGTATTAAACTAAGAAACTTTTCTCCATTGGCATACATGAGTGTTGATTGGGCTAATTAAACAATTATTTCCTTATCTTTATGTACATAGAGATTGTCGTAAGCAATACTAATTAAATTTTTATCCAGCATAATGATGTCAAGTTTATAGGTCAATGGGTAGCACTAGAGTAGCTTGTTTATTAAGAAACTATGATCAATGTAGAAAAAAATTAAGAAGTTGTGCTTTTAATTCAGCAAAATACTTCTCATCTTAATTATCTAACTAGTTGGAGTTTTCATCTATTGAAGTCACTTGCTGTTTTGATTACATATTCTTAATTTAATTTATGAGTTATTAATTTCTCCTAACATAAAAGCCTTGAAGGAGGACAATTGCTTTTTATAAATCATTTGATTTAAGTTAAACCTAATTGAAGTTTCTGAGGTTTAGTTAAAGTTTATTTTATTGAGTTTAATTTGATTGAAGTTTATTATTTTTTATAAAATTAGTTGAAATTTGATGAAGATTTATATAAACTTGGGTCCAAGTTTTAAAATTTAATTTGTATTTTAAGGCCTTAGAAGTCTAGGGTTTTGACTTGATAGTTAGAGATTGAATATCAAACTTAGGGTTTAGATTTGTGTTGGTCTTGGATTTGATTTTGAGACATGGGCAAGTCAAATTGGATATAAGATTTAAGTATATATTTGAATTATATTATAGTTTAACAAGTTTAATTTTAAATACGAAGTTGAGTTAGTTATTAGATTGAGTTTCATTTGGAAGTTGGATGTGAGGAAATTAGAATTGGGGTAGCGTTTGGATTTAGATTTGAGCTTAGATTTGATATTGGAATTGACTCTAGACTAGGGGATATGAAAAGGTAGGAGATTTCTAGATGGAGGTGAAGCCTTAACCTAAAATAACTCTAAAAATGAGGCTAAATAGGTGGAATAACCAAAATATTTTGGAATAACGCCCCAGGTTAAGATGCTCGCGGCTTTCCATCATCTCAGATGCATTTGGATCCTTAGACTGTTAACATAATAAATAATAGGAGGTCTCTCTCGTTGTCATAGCGAAGATTAAGATAGGCATTCCTACTATTTAGTAGTTTGAGGTGCCTTCATCACTAACCATGGGTTACTTTTTCCTTGGTAACAACATAGTTTTAGGTGGTAATGTTGTTTGTTTTATAGGTCCTAGACCTTAATTCTATCTATTGAGTACTTAGTAAACTAACTTGGGCTTCTGGTGGACAAATCCATAGTTTGTGTGATTGGATTTTACTTATGTGTTGGCTAACCTAAGATTCATAATTTAGATCTACCTAGGTAATGGTTGTGGACAGTAGAGTTAGTGACTATTAATTATTTCTGTGGTTTAGTAATTTACTTGTGTTTTTTTATTCTTAGTTTGATTGTCAAGGTGAAAATCAAGGTTCTTCTAAGTTTTGAGGTTTCAGTTTTACTGGGTTGTGAGTTGGTATGATAAACCAAGGTTTCTATCTAAGTTTAAGTTTGATTTTTTATCGCAAGTTGACGTTCTTTGCTTGTTTCTTTCTCCTAGTTTGTCCTCTAGTGTTTTGTTTTAATGTTTTTATTTTAGCCTTTTATATGAAAATATTCTACTCAAACATTTCATGTTCATAGTCTTCATTTTTAATGTTCATCCATATGCTTACTTTCTTTCTATACAAAAAGGAATTTATAAAAGATTTTAATATGTGAAGAGTATAAGCGATATAAAATCAATTACATATGAAACATATATACTTGAAATGGCCCAAGAATTATATAATTGAAGGCTAAGCTTATGAAATTGTATGTTCCTGGAATGGAACGTGTGTTAGAGTGACACATATGCCTACGACTATATAAATCATGCTTAAGTTAAGCTATTAAAGAGAGCCTTACAAAATCTATGTAGGTTTGCTATTTAAATTAATGAGCTCAAGGTGGGGGACGGTTGTGATTAAACAATTCTTTGTTTTAATGATTTCCTTAGGTTAGATTTATTTTATTAGTGAATGTTCAGTTTATAAGATTTTAAATTTGAGTTTAGTTTATTATAATTTTTTATTGTGGATTTTAAGTTTCTAAGATTATAGTTTAAGTGAAAAAAAATATTTCTATTTTTATTTTTAAAAGGTTGATTAAGTTTTATTTTTTCAAAAAAAAAAAGTTTTAACTAATTCTTTCAAAGGTAAAAAAAATTAAGCAGATTTCAATTTTGATTTTGAGAAATTTTCTTCAAATTATATTTGGGATTATCTTAAAAAAGTTGTTTTAAAGGATTTTCTCTCGAGCATCAACCTTTACAAGTTTTGAAATTTATTATTTTTAAGCACATTTGTTTATATAGGAAAGTATTATTTAGGTTTGTGATGCAGGTCACATTTGTGTTTATTATTTTTGCAAATTTTTTTAATATTTCAAAATACACATGACATTAATAATAATAAATATGCAATGTAAACCCAACAAAAATAACTTTAGTGAAAATAATTTTATCTTTTAAAACATTTAACCTACTAAATCCTTTAATAATAACACAAGTATACGTATCGTTGAAATAATAAAGGGCTCTAATGGAGTCCTAGATATCAATCCCACAGAAAAGTTGGAAATGCTTATGGATAAATTCATATAATTATAATGTAAATCACAACTTAAACTATAAAACTGAAGTACTAAATTCGAATCTAAAGTATTAGAGTAAATGTTAAATAAAATGCAGTTAAAAGATATAAGTTAACTAAACTAAATAATAAACTTTCAAAAGTAAACTTACGAAAACAAAATGAAGTTTTTGTGATGGAGAGTTCAAATTTATGAAAGCATCCTTCCTCTTTATAATGAGTATATGAATTGTGAAGAAATTAAAATCATTTGAAAATATATAAATTTTTTTTATGTCAAATAGGAGCAATCATATTTTTACCCTCTTCCAAGTGCATAAAGAACTTTGACTATTCTAGAAATTATTCTCTAATTTTGTGGCTAGGCTGGGAGAATACCGGCTACCACTCCAAAGCTCTCATTACTCCTTCACCCGAGGGCTAAAATTCTCGTAGTAGTTTCCAATCAACTGAACCAAATTGGGGATTTTAATCTGTCACCTTAAAATATTCAATTCTGCATCCAACAAATTATATTTCCTTATTTATTTGCACTCAACTCCATGGATGACATCCTCTCCCATGAAATCGAATGTTATTCTCACTTTGTTGTAGAAATTATAGCTTTTTTGGAACATATGTTTCTCAATGCATTTTAGTATTTCAATTGGGCAGATCGAAAAGTAAATGAAGATCAAAGTTTGAATCATCACAATTATTTGACATTTAAAACCGTATAAAATAAAATCAATTCTGCACAAAATCACATCTAAAAGTAGGGAGAATGATAAATGAGACTAGTAATGAATTCATGAGAAGGAAAAAAGCGAAACACAGATTTCAAATATAAAAACAAGTTTACAAAAACAAAGGAATAAAATGCATAACTTATCTCACAATTCTTCTCAAGAAAATCCCTAGAAGTTCTCTTCAAGTATTTTCCCTCTTTACAAGCACTCTCAATTCTCTCTTAGAAGAGTAATGAAGAAGAAATCTCTCACCTTCCCTCTTCTCTTACAATCCTTGAAAAAAATCTTCAATTTCTTGACCTTTTCTCTCTCTCTCTCTCTCTCACGCCTCTCTTCAGCCCCCTTTTGATGCGCTAGAATTTGCTCTCTTTTATTAGAGGTTGTTTCCCTCCAAAAAGAATTCAAAATTCCCTCCAAAATTCTATCCAAAAAGTCAACTCTTTTGAATTCTAAAGACAGGTCTATTGATCCATGAGACATATCCCTTCATAAAAAAACCTTCCAAAGTGTTTAGATGCATTGAATCACTCCATGGTGCATTTAGAACAAGTGGCCCCTTCAAAATTTGTGCAAAATTTGTCTTGAACTGCCTTAATTAGCAAAAAGTCGTCTTTGGCGCCTCAAGCGCTGATTCTGGCACTTCAGGTGCCAACTTGCTTAAGACAGCTTTTCTGATTTTTTGGATCTTTAATTGCCAAATCTGGTGCTTCAGGCGCCGGCTCTCTGTAAAATGGCACTTTAGATCCCAGTTCTGGCACTTCAGGTGCTAGTTATGGCGCTTCAGACGCCAGCACTCTGTAAAATGGCTCTTCAGGCGTCAGAATCTCAAAATTCGTTGTTTTGGCTCCAAATTTCATCCTTTTTGCTAATTTTGATCAAAATTTCTAAAATTAATGTACCTGCAACAAAAACATGAAAATAATATTCTTTAAAGTGCAATATCACCAAAAATAAGTATAAAATGTATACTTAAAACAACACATTATTTTGGTGTATAAAAACCTTCCAAACTTAAATGTTACTTGTCCTCAAGTGACACTTTTACTACATAAAAGTATATGACTTATGATAGAGATTAACGTATAAAATTCTATACTTTAGTTTTATAAATAAAATAGTAAAATTTAAGAAAAACTTTTAATAACTTAGATTCAAAAATAAACCCAATATGAGACAATGCATTAGGTAGGTGAAATCTTGTTTTTTTGTGCATATCGTTTTCTTTAGAGTTTGTGTTGAGAACCACTCTTCGCTTTCCAACGTAGAAGAGTACTTAGTAATCAAATCTAAGATTTCTGAATCTTTATTTATTTCAATAATAATTGTAATTTGTCATATAAAAATTACTTAGAATATTCATATGAAAAAGAACTTCATGAAAACTTTACTAGTAATGGTGTTAGTACTCCAATACAAGTTTAGAAAATTTAATAAAGTCTTTTCCTTAAGTTGATTCAAGTGAAACCAATTTTTTATTAGGCTTCTCCTCAAGCTTCTCCTCACACATTTTTTTCTTTTCTCCTTTTTTTTCTTTTTATTTCCTTTTTCTTTTTTGCTTTTCTTTTTAAATCTTTTTCGATCCTTTCTTTTCTTTTTTTTTCAAGTGAGGATTACTATACTTGGATAGTCTTTAATCATTTTAAACTTCAATATCCTCTTCTTAAAGTTAAAACTCTTTACCTTACACTATCCTCTTCTTAAAGTTAAAACTCTTTATCTATCTTCAATTTATAAATTCATATTAGTTTTATGATTTTTCATAAAGTCTCATGCTTTTGTTCTTACATGAAACTCTAAGATTCTTAATACTTCAAAAATACAATTTCTTTTACTTTAAATAGAAAAACATTGCCTTATCTTATCATACCAAATATCTTTAACTTTAGAATTGAACTTCATTATTAAAAACATTTACATAAATTTACCATAATATTTACAAACATAAATATAGTCATTTAAAGTTAAATCTTCATATCCCAGGTCATGTTAAATTAGTTTTAAAAATATAGTTTATTGAGGAAAAATATAATTTTGTTTATTTCTTTTTTAAAAAAAAATTTCTTTCCCCAAACTTAAATTTTTAAGTAATTAAAAATGTTCAATACAAAATTTTGTAGGTGAAAGAAAAAAGTAAATGCATAAAAATAAAAACTAACTTGTGAAAATACTAAAAATGTAGAAAAAGTAAAAATTTACAATTACTATTACAATTAGGTCCACAATTCAACATTAAAATGAAAGTTCTTACTACAACAACTTCAAAAGAAAACACATAACAACACAATCAAAATAACAAACAACCATCAAACAAACATATTAAACTCCTAAAAATATCAATCTTCATCCCCTTCCTCATCATCATCATCATCATCATCTTCTTCTTCTTCTTTATCATGATCTGGAGTATAAGGAGTGAAGCTGGGGCAAGTTGGAAATTCCACATTGTACTCACCCCTAAGATATTTAACCATAGCCTCCTCATGAGCTATATCATGTCGAACTATTCTATGCTTATATGCATCATTATAAGCATTTCTTGCTTCATCTCCTCCAATCCTATTTTGTATATTCACAATATCTATTTGCTGAATCATTAGTTGCTCCATAATATTTTCAAGTGAAGCAGAGCAAGAAGTAGACGGCCCTGCAACTGATGTTGAGAGTCTATCACCACCTCCACTGCTGGACTCAATAAATGATTCAAATCTTTGAACCTATGCTTCCCAATAGGATTTTGTGGTTGTAGCTTTTCCTCATTTCTATGGGACTCTACTCCTGATTGTTCACATAAAGTGAAAATCAGGGCAGAGTAACCCAAACCACTAGCTGCAACACTATTAGATATACTCTAAGCATGATGATCTATAGAAGCACCAACATCTACTGCCTTCCATTTTTTAATGCAAAAGTTTAGCACAGCTCTATCCTTCATTTCTTCACTCAGATGATTTGTTGGCAAAAATTTAGCTGAGATGAAGTAATTTCATACCTTTGACTGAAAATTCATCATGGAAGCGGAGAAGTTAACTTTCTTATTTAATTTTTCATTCTCCTTTTCCATCTGTAAAACAATCAATTACTTCATCCAATAATGAATTAGTCATCATGAATGCAACATATTCATAATAAAAACACATTTTCAGTCCATAAAAAATAATGATCCTTTCTCTTGTAAACTCAACTTGCTTACCTCTAACAAGGACGTGATCATTAGTAGTGAACCGCAAGTTGGCATAAAACTCCCTGATCATAAGCACAATAGCTACTGCGCTGAAGTAGCAAAACCTCTCCCAAATTCTGGCGACGATCCATATGTTGATCTCGTCACTCGGTTTAGCAAATCCCCGTTCCTGCATTAATTTCCTTGATTCCATTTGAGTATTGTAACAGTGATGGGCCTTGTAATTGACAAATCTCTTCATGTCAAGATCTCTCGTAGGCTTCCCTCTTTTTACTTGTGGAGCTATTGGAATTTCTATAAAAATCCAAGTAAAATCCAAATAAATTACAAGCTCAAAAATTTAGTTCCACAAGTAAGATTGATTATTTGGTAAGAAACTTTTCACCATGAGTTTTCTTCAATTTTCTTCATAAAAAATTCTAAATTTTGGATCTCCCATATTGTAGGAAAAATTCATGATGAAAATAAAAAATTTCTCTATTAAAGTGAAGCTCTTACCAAGAAAAAATGAAATCTAAGATCTTTGGCCTTCAAAATCTTCTTAAATGTGCACAATGTGAAGCCTTAGGTCACGATTTAGAGGTAGAAGACAACCTAAACATTAAAAATGTTGTTTTAATTAGCGATTATGTGATTTTTTTGGCAATCTGAGCGTTTTCAGGAATTTGGCGCCTCAAGCGCTAACGCCTAATTTTTTGAGATTTCATTTTCTGAGAAAATCTGTTGCGTACAACTTTACGTCAACCTCTAATTAACTCAAATAAATACTTATAATCATAATTAAACAATTTTCTAACACATAGCTTTCACAAAAAACACAACTCACTTTTATATATAAAATTTGCGCTATTACAAACTAACAATTTTCAAGCCAACAAAATCTAATTCAGTGTTCAAAGCAAACCAAACATCCTAACACTGAAATCTAAACATTAAAATACTTAACAAGAAACATAAATCTAAATAGATATCAACAATGAAAGTAAATGCAATCAAGCATAACACAATAACATAAACAAGCAGTACAAAGTAAGCTTTCTGTGCATCAAGTATGTTCAAACATCTTCTTCGCACTCGTCCTCCTGATATCTCCCATGGATTGGTAGTGCACATACAAGTTGTAGAAATATTGATAAGTAAATTCATTTGAATCTTCCTCATTCCAAGCATTTTTCTTAAACATACGTACCAAATCATCTTCATTATGTCCAGTATGTTCAAAATGTTCCACACTCTCCAATCTAGATGATCCAACATTTCAGAAATATTCCTAATTGCATACATAAGGTTTTGTACCTCTTTCTCTACTTCTTGATTGTTTAAACTGAAGTAAGGTTGAATAGGTGATTAATTATGGGATGCTTGATCCATCAGTACATTCAAATCATTCTCATTTCCCATTCCAATGCAGTTGCAATAAACTTCTGGGTCCATAGGCTTCCAAGGAAGAAGCACTTTCTCCCAACTTTTATAAGGCACTTGTGATTTACTGTACAGTAGGAAAATAGTAGATGGATGTTCCAGTTCAGTAGTAGATCCATTTACAATCAAACCCAAAACCAGTTTTACAATTATTGCACCAATATCAATAGGTTTTCCAATTTGAATACAGTAATTCAGAATAACACTCTCCTTAGTCTCTTTACTGATTTTCATAGTGGGGAGTAATTTTGATTCAATAAAGAAATGTCACGCCTTAGATGCAGGATTCAACAATGATGAAGAAAAACTTACATTTCCATCATCTTTGGCATCCCAATTTGCATATTCATCCGTAAGGTATCGATAGAGTTCGTTCATATTATCTCTTGTAGGAGTAAAATTTTCAGTGTAAAATAAAAACACATTCAATCACAAACATATCGTTTATCCTTGAATGAGTGAATTGCACAAACCTCCCTCACACATAGACAATTCCTTGGTCGATTATATGAATATTTGCATCAAAATCTTTCACCATAAGGACAACTATGGCGACAGTAGTGTACCAAAGCATTTCCCAGCGTCTCTGCACAATTATTTATTCCACTCAAGTATTCGGTGTGTTGAATCCTCAATTTACAAATCCATTTTCTTTGATTAGCCTCTTCTTCACAAGAACTCGATTATGTAACTTCTGCGCATCGAAATTGACAAACTTTCTCCAATTGAAAATTCCAAATCTAGTGGAATTTTTAGACTGGAAAGCCATAGGATTTGAAAAGTAGTGACTCTTCTTTCATTCCCTCCCCTAAAATATGCTTTAGAATCAGTTTTTGGGAGTTATAAGGAGAAGAGCCCAACCAAAACCGCCAAAAGCTGCCTTTTGAAAAATTTCAAGTCATTTTCGTCGTCGCGGCGCTTCAGGCGCTAGCCCTCTAGAAAGTGGCGCCTCAGGTAGTAGTTCCAAAATTTTTGTCATTTCGATTTCAGTCCAATAAATTCTCAAATCTTCCATAAAATTAGATAAACAAAGATGTTTCTAAATTCTTTCTCAATTTCAAGTTTCTCATATATATATATATATATATATATATATATATATATATATATATATATATATATATATATATATATATATATATANTATATATATATATATATATATATATATATATATATATATATATATATATATATATATATATATATATATATATATATAATATTCTGAACAAAAAACATAAAAGCTAAATAAACAACGATAAATATAGGTTGCCTCCTACAAAACGCTTGGTTTAATGTCGTTAGCCTGACATTCCCAGTTTATATTATGGGTGACCCAACATTAAAGTCTCTTTAAGAACTGATCTCTGACCATCATAATATGGCATCAGCCTGTGCCCATTCACTTTAAATATCCTTCCAGTCATTAGATCTTCAATATTAAGAGCTCCATAGGGGTAGACTTTTACAATTCTGAATGGTCATTTTCACCTAGACTTTAGTTTTCCAAGAAATAACTTCAATCTTGTATTGTATAATAAAACTTCATGTCCAGGCACAAATTCCTTCTTTGTTATCTTTCGATCATGTCATTCTTTCAGTCTTTCTTATTAAATCTTAGCATTATCATAAGATTCATTTCTAATTTCTTCAAGCTCATTCAATTGCAATAATCTTTCTCACCAGCATTTTTCAAATTGAAATTGAACTTCAATTCTACTAATAAGTGACAAGTCTTCCCAAAAACTAATCTATATGGGGACATTTTTATAAGTGTCTTATAAATTGTCTTGTAAGCCCATAATACAGTATCTAATCTAGCAGACCAATCCATTTTATTAGAATTCACACTTTTTTCCAAAATCCTTTTAATTTCACGATTAGATACTTTTGTTAAACCACTAATCTGCGGATGATAAATAGTTGCAATTTTATGCATAATGTTATATTTTTCCATCAACCTTGTAATTGTTGCATTCCTGAAATGAGATCCTCCATCGGTAATGATTATTCTCAGCATTCCATATCTTCTAAAGCTATTTTTGATTAAAAATGTTGAAACACTTTTAGTATCACATTGAGGTAAAGCTAATGCTTCTATACCCTAAACCCTAAATATATACACATTTCCGAATGAAGGTATAAATGGTCCTATAAAATTCAACCACCATGCATAAAAAATTTCAATTTCCAATTTAAAATTTAGAGGTATTTATTTCTTTTTGACACCGATCACATGTTTATATATTAACATCTCTAAATAGAGTAGGCCAATAAAATCCAGACTGCAAAATTTTATAAACAATTCTATCATTCGTAAAATGACCTCCAAATTTAGAATCATGACATTTTTGGATAATTTCCTAGATTTCTTTACAAGGCACACATCGTCTCATTACTAAATCTTTCCATTGTTTGTACAAATACGGGTCATCCCAAAAAATAAAATTTTGCATCGTGAATGAATTTATTTTCATGTTGTTTTGTCATTCCATATGGTAAAATACCACTAACTATATAATTCACAATATTAGCATACCACTATATTTCCCATCATTTTACAACATAAAGTTGTTCATCAAGAAAAGTTTTATTAATGTATTTTTCCAAATCAAGTGTTTCTTCATGTTCCAACCTAGATAGATAATCAGCAATTTGATTATCAGTCTCTTTCCTATTGACTACTGCAAAATCAAACTCTTGCATCAGAAGCAGCCATCGAATTAATCTTGGTTTCACATTATTCTTTTGCATTAAATATTTAATAGTCAAGTGGTCAGTATGCACAACACATTTAACTCCAATTAGATATGACCTAAACTTATCAAAAGCATAAAAAATGGCTAGTAACTCTCTTTCAATAGTGGTTTAATTAATTTAAGCATCATTAAGAGTCTTACTAGTATAGTATATAACTTTAAAAATCTTGCATATCTCTGCCATAAAATATCTTCAATTGCATAATCACTTGCACACACATTATTTCAAAAGGTTTCTCCTAATCAGGTGAACCAATTATCGGAGCAGTGATCAATTTTTCTTTTAAATTTTCAAAGGCTTTAAGGTAATCTTGATTAAAATTGAATTTTGTATCTTTTTCTAGAAGTTGGCATAAAGGCTTAGTAATTTTTTAAAAATCTTTAATATATCACCTATAAAATCAGGTGTGTCTTAAAAAGCTTCTAACTCCTCTTACAGTAGTAGGTGGAGGTCGGTTAAATATAACTTGTATTTTTGCAGGATCTACTTCTATGTCATTTTCTGAAATTTATGCCCAAGTACAATTTTTCATGCAACCATAAATTGACATTTTTCCTAGTTTAATATGAGATTAGTCTTTTCACATTGTTCTATAACTTTCTCTAAATGATTTAGACATATTTCAAATTAAGTTCCAAATATAGAAAAATCATCCATAAAGACTTCAATCCCCTTTTCAATTAAATTACTGAAAATTGACATCATATATCTTTGAAATATTATAGGTGCATTACATAATCCGAAGGGCATTCACCAAAAAGCAAAGTTCAATAAGGACTGGTAAATGTTATTTACTTCTGATCTTCTAGAGCAATACATATTTGATGATAACTGGTATATTCATCTAGAAAACAAAAATATATGTGCCCAACCAGTCTATCCAACATCTGGTTCAAAAATGATAAAGGAAAACGAACCTTCCTAGTGGCATAATTTAATTTTCTATATTCTATGCAGATCCACCATCCAGTGATTTGTCTTGTTGATATTAATTCATTATCCTCATTTGTCACAACAATCTCATCTCCTTTCTTTGGAACACAATGAAATGGACTTACCCAAATAATGTTTGAAATATGATATGTTATTCCAGCATCTAACGAATTTAAAATCTCTTTCTTAACAACTTATTTCATCATAGGATTCAATCTTCTTTGAGGATTAGCTCTTGGTTCATGTTGATCTTACAATAAAATTCTATGCATACAAATTGAAGGACTGATTCCTTTAATATCAGCTAATGTCGATCCAAAGACTTTCTTGTATCTTCTTAAAGTTTCTAACAACTGTTGTTCTTGCATATCAGTTAAGTTAATTCTAAGGATATAATAACAGGTAATGCAGATAAATCTCCTAAGAATACATACTTTAAATGTGTATGAAGTGTTTTTATTTCTAGTTCAGGAGACTTCTCAATAGATGAAATCAAATTCTTATTATCATATGTAGGATCTAACATTTCACATTTTTCCTAAACATAATTCAAATCTTCATTACTCACTTCCGTAGATTCATCTTGAATTTTATCTGCATCTTCATATTCCAAATATTCTTTCAAATTTCTTTTCGAATGTCTACGTGAAATATTTATGGCTTAAATATTCGTTAATATCCATTCTGAAGCATTCAATCTCTTGCTCTTTTGTAAGGTATCTCATTAATTTTGCAATATTAAATGTAACCTCTTGATCACTAACTCTCATAGTTAGTTCTCCTTTCTACACATCTATCAAAGCTCTTTCAATGATAATGAATGGTCTTCCTAAAATGATAAGAATTTTTTTATCTTTCTTCATATCTAATAAAATAAAATCCACATGAAAGATAAATTTATCAACTTTTACCAAAACATCTTCTATAACTCCTTTAAGATAGGTAGTTGAACGATCAACTAACTAAAGAGTTACGGTTGTAGGTGAAATATCTCTTAAACCCAACCTTCTAAAAATTAATAAAGGTATAAGATTAATACTGACCCCTAAATCACATAAAACTTTTTCAAGAAATATTTCACCAATAACACAAGGAATAGTGAAACTACCAGGATATTTAAGTTTTTCAGGAAGCTTCTTCTGAAATATAGCACTACACTTCTCATTGAGTGCAACAGTCTCATTATCTACAAACTTTTTTTTCTTATTAAGTATATCCTTCATACCCTTTACATAGCTTGGCACTTGTTCCAATGATTCAACAAATGAAATGTTTATAGTTAATTTCCTCAATATTTCCAAAAATTTTGAAAATGGTTCTCTATTTTTCTCCTTCAATCTTTGAGAAAATGGAGGTGGTGAACTTTTTATAGTGATTTTCATTGGTTTAATAGAACATTCTGACTCAAAATGAAAATCTTCACCAGATTTTTCATTTTCCACCTCATCTTTTTCAACTTCAACTTCCACTTCTTTTTGAACTCTGGTTTCCAATTCTTTTCCACTTCTTATTTAAATAGCCTTAATTTGTTCTTTATATAGATCTTTAGGATTTACTTCAACATTACTAGATAATGTTCCTGGAGGTCTATTGCTAAGTACAGTAGCAAAACATCCCAATTGATTTTTCATGTTTCTAATTGCAGCTCCTTGATATTGTAATTGACTTCCCATTTGTAATATTAATTCTTCCATTGACAACTTCTTGTTATTCTGCAATTTATTAAAAACTTTCGTAGCGTTGTTTCTTCATTGTGGATTTGTAACATTAAAGTTATTGTTACTCCAACTAAAATTTGGATGAATCTTCCAATCAGGATTATAATAATTGGCATAATAATTATTAGAAAGATTATTTATTACATTTAAGGTCTTATTAGAAGATTGAGATTCTATCATTTGTCCCAATGAGTTTTCATCAAGCACAGGTGGTGTCTGAGAACAATTCATTCCATATTGATATATCTTCTTAAATATAGTAGCTATTTCGGTAGCCAACATAGATATCACATCAGAATAATGAATACTAGCTACTCCTTTTGGATTTACTCTTTTAGAGGGCCATTGAAAATAATTAGTAGTTATCTCTTTAATTAAAGAATATGCTTCATCGAATGGTTTTGAATTAATGATCCACTAGCAGCAGCGTCAATTATTGATCTAAGAGATCCAACTAATCCATTATAAAAATTTTGAATTATTAGCCAATCTGACAGCACATGGTGTGGACACTTCCTAAGGAGAACTTTAAATTTTTCTTAGGCTTCATAAATTGATTCCCCTGCAAACTGACAAAAAAATGTAATATCATTTCTAAGCTTAGCAGTTTTTTTAAGGAGGGAAATATTTAGAAAATTTTTTTTGATAAGTCTCCCCAAGTTCTGATAGATCCGGGTGCTAACGAGTTTAACCACATCTTAGTTTTATTCCTTAGTGAAAAAGAAAAAAAGTCTAACTCTGACGACATCATTCGACACTCCATCAAATTTAAATGTAGCACACAATTCTAAAAAACTAGCAAGGTATAAGTCAAGATCTTCAGTTGATGTTCCCGCAAATTGATTATTTTGAATCATTTGGATAATAACATATTTAATTTCAAATGAATTGAGGGCTACAACAGTTTTTTGTATACTCAAAATGAATTTCATCTGGTATAGGATTAACATAATCTCTTAAAGGTCTCCGATGATGTTCATTTTCATTTCCAGCATTACTTGAGTTGCAAGCTATTTTGCTAAAATGATATGTCTCCTTTTGTTGTTTTTGAATTTTTCTAATAGTTCTTTCTAACTCTAAATCGTAAGGTATTAAATCTTCAGATCATAAACTATGCATAAATAAACACATTAAGCAATTAAAATAAGCAAACACACTAAAATATAAAAATATTCAAATTAAACTACAAAATTTCTTTTAGTTAAAATAAAATGATTTAAATTATAAAATAATTTACTAACACTTTCTGTTACTTCTCCAGCAACGGTGCCAAAAACTTGATGCGGGTCAGATTTGTGTGTGTTATTTTTGTAAATATATTTTAATATTACAAAATACACACTGTAGTAATAATAATAAATATGCAATGTAAACCTAACAAAAATAACTTTAGTGAAAATAATTTTATCTCTTAAAACCTTTAAACTGCCCAACCCTCTAATAATAACGCAAATATATGTATATATGTATCACTCAAGTAATAAAGGGCTCTAATGGAGTCCTAAATATCGATCTCATAGGGAGGTTGGAAATGCTTATAAATAAATTATTATAATTATAGTGTAAATCACAATTTAAACTGCAAAACTGAAGTACTAAATTTGAATCTAAAGTATTATAGTAAATACTAAATAAAATGAAGTTAAAACAACTAAGTTAACTAAACTAATTGATAAATTTTCAAAAGTAAACTTACGAAAACTAAATAAAGCTTTTATGATGGAGAGTTCAAATTTTAGAAATGATCCTTCTCTTTTACAATGAGTATATGAATTGTGAAGAAATTAAAATCATTTGAAATTATATAATTTTTTTTGTTCCAATAAGGAGAAATCCTATTATTTATCCTCTTAGTGCATAAAGAACATTGACTAATCCAGAGTTTGGTCTCTAATTATGTGTTTAGGTTGGGAGAATACCGACTGCCACTCTAGATCTCTCACTACTCCCCACCTGAGGGCTAGCAATCTAGCATTAGTTTCTAATCAACTGAACCAAATTGAGGATTTTAATCTGTCACCTTAAAATCTTTAATTTTGCATCCAACAAAGTATATTTCCTTATTTATTTGCACTCAACTCCATGGATGACATCCTCTCCCATGAAATCAAATGTGATTCTCACTATGTTGTAGAAATCATAGCCCTTTCAGAACATATGTTTCTCAACACATTTTAACATTTTAATTGGCCATATCAAAAAGTAAATGGAGATTAAACTTCAAATCATCACAATTTTTTACATTTAAAACTGTATAAAATAAAATAAATTCTTCACAAAATCATATCTGAAAGTAGGGAGAAGGATAATAAAGACTACTCAGAATTCATGAGAAGAAAATAACAAAACACGGATTTCAAATATAAAAACAAGTTTACAAAAACTAAGAAGTAAAAGATAACTTATCTCACAATCATTCCCAAGCAAATCCCTAGAAGTTCTCTTCAAGAACTTTCTCTCTTTACAAGCACTTTCAATTCTCTTTTAGAAGAGTATGAAGAAGAAATCTCTCACCTTCTATCTCCTCTTATAATTCTTGAAGAAAATCTCCAAGCCAATGACTTTCTCTCTCTCTCTCTCTCATGACTCTCTTCAGCCCCCATTTTGATGCCCTGACTTCCCTCTCTTTTATTAGAGGTTGCCTTCCTCCAAAAAGAATTCAAAATTCCCTCCAAAATTCTATCCAAAAGTCAACTTTTTTGAATTCCAAAAGACATGTCTATTGATCCATGAGACATCCCTTCATGAAAGAATCTTTCACAGTGTCTAGATGCATTGAATCACTCCATGGGGTGTTTAGAACAAGTGACCCCTTCGAAATTTGCACAAAATTTGTCCTGAACTACCTTAATTCGTAAAAAGTGGTCTCTAGCGCTTCAGGCGCCAACTTGCTTAAGATTGTGTTGTTCTAGGTTTTGGCACTTCAAACACCAATTTTGGCACTTCAGGTGCTTCAGCCACCAGTTCTAACACTTTAGGTGCCAACTCTCTATAAAAATGACGCTTTAGATGCCAATTCTAGCACTTAAGGCTCTAGAATAAAAAAATTCGTTGTTTTGGCTCGAAACTTATTCATTTTTGTTATTTTTGCTCCAAATGTCTAAAATTGATATACCTGCAACAAAAATATGAAAATATCCTTCTTCAAAGTACAATATCACCAAAAAAAAGTATAAAATATATATTTAAAATAACACATTATTTTGGTGTATCGGTTTGCACACAAGTGTTATTATTTTCATTTTTAGAGAAATGACATTTACAACACACTTTGTTGATTTTATAGAAGATATTTTCACTTTTAGGAATCTTTGCACTTAAGCTAGACTCTTTGTCTTTCTTAACCTAAGGAATTAAACACTTTTTCTTGTAAGCAACATCAACCACACATTTTAAGCTCCCAATTTGCATGAAATAAGGCTCGCCCAATTTGCATTTTTGAAAATACATCTCATCCAACTTGTATATTTTAAATTAAATCATTCAAGTTGCATTTTTGAAATTAAAGAGCTCATCCAACTAGCATATTTGTTTAACATATAACACATACCTAAATGTTTTTGTATGGATTTATTTTCTTAACATGATATCTGAACCAACATATAAGTAATCGTAGATATATATATATATATATATATATATATATATATATATATATATATATATATATATATATATATATATATATATATATATATATATATAT
>NEWO01000879.1:227727-241645 GCA_003013225.1 Phalaenopsis aphrodite
AAGAGGAGAAGTGAGATATATCTTCTTTACTATAGTTCTGAGTGAGATTGGAGTGGAATTGTAAGGAGAGTGAGTGATTCAAATTAACTAGAAGGATTGTTTGGGAAGGAGTTTGAGATAAGTTGTGTATTTTATTTATTTTACTTAGTTTTGTTTTGTAAACTTATATTTATCTATAAATTCATGTTTTTTTGTTTCTTCTCCATGAGATTTGAGTAGCATCCTTTATCTTGCTCCCTACAATGATGAATAATTATGTGCAAGAATGAAGTTTATTAGAAATGCTTTTAATTCCATAAATTATGATAATTTAAACTCTATGTTTAATTTCTTATCAATCTAACCAATTGATTTGTTAAAATCTGTTGTAAAACACAATGACCTGAAAAGGCTATGTTTTCCTCAACAAAGTAAGAATCATATTTAGTCTCATGAATGAGAATGTAGTTCATCAAGTTAAGTGCAAATAAATAGAGAAATAAGTTTTGATGAGCGTAGAATTGGAGGTTTTAGAGTGGGACTAAAATTTTCAATTTGGTCCAAATGTTTGGAAACTAAAGCGAGATGTTAGCTTTCAGGTGAGGGGTAAATGAGAATTCTAGAGTGACAACTAATTTCTTCTCAACCTAACCACGGGTTTAAGGACTTAACTCTGGATTAACTAATGTTCTTTATGCACTCGAGAGAGGGTAAAGAATATGTATGCCCCTATTTGACACAATACATTAATTTTATTTAAAATTATTTGATTCTTACACTAATTATAAACTCATTGCAAGGAGAATGATGTTTTATACAAATTTGAACTCTTCTGTACATTGTTATTTTAGAATAACTTAGTTGTAACTTTACATTTTAGCCTTTTTAAATTGTTTTGCATTTACATTCTGCATTTGCTTAGCATACTTAGCATTTCTTTTAATTCTGTAGGAGGTAATACACAAAATTTTTTTATCATTTTCTATATAAGTTAACTACAGTATAAAGAAGGTTTTACTAAAGTCATCCTATAATAGTTTTGTCTATCTCTGTGAGATTGATACATAGAAATCCATTAGAGTCCTATATTACTTGAAACGATACGTATACTTGCGCAGTACCCCTAGTGTGTAAACCATTTTATCAACTTTATATAATATTTAATTTTGCACATTAACCATTATATATAAATTCGGTCAATCTTTTGCTCAAATTTCAGAACTAAAATAATTGTGCAATTACGAGTCGGGTCATTGATCTGCTTTCATTTTAGTGTTTGTGGAAGAAAATATGTTTGCCTTGATTTCTGTGTGAAATCTATTTTGAATCGTATCACATTTGTCCATCATATGTACGTTATTTTAGCATTTTGCCTAACTCTAACACTATCCACACAAAAGCCAAATTCCTAAACCTATGCTATCAATGTAAAAGGGAATATTACATAACCTACTCTTGTTCCAACCCTTTAAAAAATTATCTAAAAAACCCAAGAAAATCGTAAAACTCTTCAGATCATATTTTGATAGACTACTCTAAATGTTTCATATGTGTTTTAGGCCAACATTTTTCCAGATCATCAATATAAAAATCCTAAACTTACGTTTCTTGGATTTCCATATGCTTGTTCGACCACTATAATATAAATAACTTACAATCGCTTCTCAAAAAATTACCTCAATGCTTGTATACCATTAGGAACATCTTTTGAAGCCTCATAAACCTAACTAAGCCTACAATCCAAGGTTTGCCCATGGGCATTCATTTGTTTCTTACATGACAGTGGGTTCCTTCTGCAAGTTTAATGAAATCGTTTTCTACACATAATTATACGAGATGTATACAACTCAAACACAAGTAAAAACCTAATATCAGAAAAACAAGAAAAGATAAAAATTGCATATGTTTATAGAAGAAACAATTTATTAGATAGTGAGAGAGAGAGAGAGAGAGAGCTCTCACGTTCGCATCTTTTTAGAGGAGGAAGGCTGGTAGAGCAAGTCCAACGATGAGATATGGATGACTGAAGCAATTTAATTCTATTGTCATGTACAAAGGTGGGGTTGCTCATTAAGTTATTGTGTTGCTAGAATGATGACTAATATTAATTTGAGGAGAAGAAAGAATGGTCTTGGTTGGTCATTGGAAAAGTAGCATACAAAAAACAGCTCAAGAAAGCCGCTAACAGCAACAGAGTGACAATATCAAAAAGGAGAAAGCTGCTTCAAGTAGGAAGATTCCATTGTGGTTATAGATTAGTTTGGGTCTTAGCCTACATTATTAGGCTTGTTAGGTTTGAACTGCAATGATTTAAGATTAATATATCCTTTCATCATTCTTTAATTTTGTAAATGCATTTTTTATTTTCTTCATTTCATGAAAACATAGCCTAGGCATAATACAAAAGTTACTTTGCATTAGTTGTTCTGATGTGCATGCTTATCAAGCATAGACAAATATAGATTTTAATGGGTCCATTTGATAGATGACGATAGGCCAATACTTGCTAAATTTTGATATATTTAGAATAATTGTGTGAATAACAAGATTTAAGAATTATTGGCCGACAAAACAAATGTGAACTTAGCACAATAAAAAATAAATAAATAAAGAAGCTATTTAACAGCTCTAGACTTCCACCAACAATCCCTAAAAGCCTCAAATATTTTGAACAGTTTAGCTTTGAACTGATTGAAAGGAAACTTGTCCAAATGCATAGTCAATTCAGAATCATATCTCAAGCCATGCTTAGCCATCTATTTTGTTAAATGAAATGCTTATCTGAGTGTTAAATGTAATCATTGTAGGTTTTATCTTCCCCTGAATTTTGAAATCTTTATAACGTTTATTTTTTTTCCTTTGTGCAGAATAAAAGAAATATTTCAAGGGAGCGTACCCTATTTTGTAGGAAATAAAAAAGTAAGAATTTAATTCAAATTGACTCTAGTTGTTGATGGATTTCACTGGTTGTCCCTGCCTATTGGGGCTAAAGTTATAAACAAAAAAAATAACTTCTTACTTATAAAGTAAAGAGCATTAAGCAACAGTTAATGGGTATGAAACAATTTTGCATTCAGTTGCAGATTTGAACCGTGCTCACCGCTCCCACTGTTTCTCACGTTCTCTGTCAGTTAGAGAGACAAGGATACCCCTCGACTTGGAAGCGACAAACCACATAGAAATGTGGATGTGAAAGAAAAAGAAAGAACAAAGATAACAAATGAGTGAGGTGGGAAAGAAGGTGGAATTGAGTTGAGGAGAAATTACCAAGTGCCCGAGCTGGTCAGCTCCGAATCTCAACTGCACTGATACATTGAACCAGCAAAACGCTGACGTCCAAAGCATTTGAAGCGTAAGAAAGCCCTTGGCTGAGACGGAAAGAAGCCTAATGAGGCACTTGGATGAGATAAGATGAAAAGTATGGCAACATGGAGAATTGGAGACGGCGCTCGGAACCAAAACGGAGGGCTTGCAGCAGTCGAAAGCATTTGGATTTCCTTTTTTTCCAGCCGAGGAGAGGCAACCGACAACCGTCGGCGGACAAGGAAAGAATAGCTAGGACCAAGCTCGTTCGGAGCTAGGGTTTGAATATTTTTTCAAGAAGAGAGACGCAGTCCAACGCCCTAAACCCACACAAACTACAACGATATTTTAGAGGGGAGCCGTTTGAGATTTTAACAACTGAGATTTATTACATTTAAAATTGTATATTAGGCACAAGTCTCCTAAAGCAAAAATTTTTCTGTGCACATTCCTGACGTAGTTCTACGTGCGACAGAAGTTATTTCTGAATTATTTTCAGGTTATTTCTGAGTTATTTTCAATAATACAGAAATAACCCAAAAATAAAGACCGCGGGTTATTTGTGGGTTATTTCGGTATTATTGAAAATAACTTAGAAATAACCTAAAAATAACTCAGAAATAAACTACGGCGCACGTAGAGCTACGTCAGTAGTCCGGATAGAAAAAACGCTCAAGACACTAGATTCTTTCTTGTTCGTATATTCTTCATGAAGTTGGTCAGTTCATTAAGCCGGACGAAGGAAATACTCACGGACCCAACAAACATCACCCGACCACATGTGATACCTTACAAAAGAGTTATAAATTGAATGATCATTTTCACTAGGAGGGGATCTCAAAAACTTTCAAAATAACTAAGCATTACTTCTAATTTATTTCCCTTTCCTTCATTTGACTAAGGCTCTATTCCTTGGGTGTGATCCACAAAATAATTTAGGATCCAACATCCTAAGAGGTGTGGTGAGCATGGAGTTATGTCTTTAACAAGATGAGGAGTGTGTCAACGTTAAGGAGCATATCAAGAAGAAGCATCCAATGTTGAGTCCATACTGGAATTCATGCAACACAAAATCAAGGGCTCTATAATCGGATGGCAGGTCAAATTGCGGAACTGGCATGAGTGGTGCTTGAGGGAATGGTGCGGCCCTCCCGCAACTAGATCAAATAGCACCCAAGCCCCAAACTCAACAGACGACCCAAGCTACCGAGCGAGTGGAAGAGTCTTAGTATCATGTAGTATCAAATCCACGCCAAAGCAAGGAGCACAACAAGGAGCAATAGAAGTCTACTGTCAGATGGAAAATGCATTCTCCTCGCATATTGTGGAATTTGACTCATCGGAGAAGTTTAATGTTCCCTCTCTAGAACCATACAAGAGTGGAAGTGATCCTGTTGACCATATTGCATCCTTTAAGTCAGCAATCTGCCTTCTTAAGGTCTCCAGCGTATTAAAATGTTAGACATTCTACAACTCATTGAGAGATTCTGCTCTCAGGTGGTTCAACGAACTGCCCGTAGAAATTATCAATTCATTTTGGAGACTTCAAAAAGTTATTTTTTGACGCAGTATGCTAGCGCCCAAAAATCGCTAAGGGACTAAGATTCTTTGTGATATGTGAAACAAGGACAGAACAAGTGCCTACGAGCATACATTATAAGGTTTCAGAAGAAGATGCTCGAAGTACGAAACCTATAGTCAGTTGTTGCTAAAGCAGCCTTGCTGCAAAGACTGAAAAAGTCTGCAATTATAATATTTTTTGGGTCTACAGAAATCCGAGGCATTGGTTGAACTCTTGGAGTTAGCTAACAATCACATCTCGGTTGAGGAGTATATGAACTAACTAATTTTTAATGGTGAGAAATAGGATTGGCAGTCGGTCAAGAATAGTTCGAGGAAAGATGCATGGAGAGAGAAGGATGGCCCATGTATGAAATGCAAGACAGGTCGATCATCACGAAGGGATAAAAAAGACGAACATGACGGACCTAATGCAGCCAATCAAATCATCGGTCTATAGGAGACTAAAGGAAGTCCCAACATACACTGTTGCAAGTTTTGATGGAAGGACTGATAGACGCAATAAAATATAGGGAATATTTCTGAAAGGCGACTCCATTGAAAACTGATACTTCCCTCTGGAATCTCAACACATATTGTAAGTATCATTGGGACCATGGGCATGACACCGAAGAATGTAGGCATCTCCATAACCTAGTAGAGGAGCTAATCAAACTTGGTGGAAGGGCAAGACTCTAGTGAATAACAAATCAGGCCAACCTACCTGAGCCAATCTTATTCACATAGCAGAAATTATCCCAGTTATACTAGGATGTGATTCATATGTCTGAGTTGATTGATAAAGGACTTGATCGGGGAACTACTTTGTTGTTGTTGTCGTTCCGAAATGGAAGCCCCATCCTTCAATCATGTTCACTGATGTGGATCATCCCCTAACCGGGGATTCTTAAAATGATGTCGTTGTTGTTACAACACTCATCAGTAACTACCAGGTAAGGAGTATTCTGGTTAATATTGAGAGCTCAAGGAACATTTTGTTACGGGCGGCCACATTTTAAAAGATGAATTTAACAACCAAAAAATTAACTGCACCAGTCGGCTCATTATATGGATTCTCTAGCAAATGAAAGGAGACACTTGTTGTAATAGTACTCAGAGTCACTTGGGGAGAACGCGACAATTGATTTACCAACATGAAGATTACTTTGTGGTCGATGATACACCAAAATAATATATTATTTTAAGTATACATTTTATGTTTATTTTTTGTGATATTGTACTTTAAAGAAATGTATTGTCATCTTTTTTTGCAGGAATATCAATTTTAGACATTTAAAGCAAAAGTAGTAAAAAGAATAAATTGGAGCAAAAACTACGAATTTTGGAATTATGGAGCCAGATTTGCGCCAGAAGCGTCATTTGATAGAGAGCTGGCGCTAGATGCGCCTGATTTGGCGCCTGATGCTCCAAAACTCAGAACAATGTGGTCATAAGAAAGTTGGCGTGAGATGCGTCAGAGACAACTTTTTGCGGATTAAGGATGTTCAGGACAAATTTTGCATAAATTTCGAAAGGGACACTTGTTCTAAACACCCCTTAGAGTGATTCAATGCATCTAAACACTTTTGAAGTTTTTTTTTTTATGAAGAGATATGTCTCTTGGATCAATGAACATGTTTTTTGAATTCAAAAGGTTGATTTTTGGATAGAATTTTGGAGAGAATTTTGAATTATTTTTAAAGGGAGGCAACCTCTAATAAAAGAGAGGGAAGTCTAGAGTTAAGGAGAGTTTTTGGGGGCAAAAGAGAGAGAGAGAAAGTCAAGGGCTTGGAGATTTTCTTCAAGAATTGTAAGAGGAGAGGGAATGTGAGAGATTTCTTCTTCATTACACCTGAGAGAGAATTGAGAGTGCTTGTAAAGTGGGAAAAAACTTGAATAGAACTTCTAGGGATTTGCTTGGGAAGGATTGTGAGATAAGTTGTGTTTTTATTTCTTTTGTTTTATAAACTTATTTTTATATATGAAATCGGTGTTTTATCGTATTCTTCTTATGAATTCTGAATAGTCTTATTTATCCTTCTCCCTAATTTGAAATATGGTTTTGTGAAGAATTGATTTTGTTTGATATAGTTTTAAATATTAATAATTTGTGATGATTTGAACTCCGATTTTCATTTAATTTTTTATATGACCAATTGAATTGTTAAAATGTGTTCAGAAACATATCAAAAGGGATATGATTTATACAACATAGGGAGAATTACATTTGATTTCTTGGGAGAGGATGTCATCCATGTAGTTGAGTACAAATAAAAAGGGAAATATACTTTGTTAGATGGAGAATTGAAGATTTTAAGGTGACAAATTAAAATCTCCAATTTGGTCTAGTTGATTGGAAACTAATGTGAGATTGTTAGCTCTCAGGTGAGGGAGTAGTGAGAGCTCTAGAGTGGCACTCGATATCCTCCCAGCCTAAGCATGGAATTAGGGACCAAACTCTAGATTAGTCAATGTTCTTTATGCACTCAAAAGAGTGTAAAGAATAAAATTACTCATGTTTGACACAAAAGAATATATATATATATCAAATTATTTTAATTTTTTCACAATCCATATACTCATTGTAAAAGGAAATGATGCTTTCTTAAATTTAAACTCTTCATCACAAAAACTTAGTTTAGTTTTCGTAAGTTTATTTTTGAAAGTTTAGCAATTAGTTTAATTAACTTTATCTTTTATTGTATTTTATTTAGCATTCACTCTATTACTTTATATTCAAATATCGCACTTCACATTTGTAGTTTAAAATTGTAGTTTATATTATAATCTTAAGAATTTTCTTATAGGCATTTCCAACTTTCCTATGAGATCGATATCTAGGACTCTATTAGAGCTCTTTATTACTTGAGTGATACATATACTTGCGTTATTTATAGAGGATTTGACAGTTTAAAGATTTTTAAAAAGATAAAACTTTTTTCACTAAAGTTATTTTTGTTGGGATTAAATTGCATTTTTATTGTTGTATCTGTCGTGTGAATTTTGTAATATTGAAAAATATTTACAAAATTAACACACTAAATTCACTCGCATCAAGTATTTGGTGTCGTTGTCGGGAAAGTAACGGAAAGTAGTAAATTATTTTATAATTTAAATTATTTTATTTTAAACGAAAAACTAAAAAAAATTATAGTTTAGTTTGAATATCTTCATATTTTAAGGTGTTTGCTTATTTTAATTACTTATTGTGTTTGTTTTTGTGTAGTGTAAGATATGAAGATTTAGTACCTTACGATTCAGAGTTAGAAAGAACTACCAGAATAATTTGAAATCAATAAAAAGAGATAGATCATTTTAGCAAAATGGCTTCCAATTTGAGTAATGCTGGAAATGAAAATGAACATCATCAAAGACATTTAAGTGATTATGTTAATCCTACAACAAATGAAATTCATTTGAGTATACAAAACTCTGATGTAGCTGCCAATTCATTTGAGCTTAAACCTATAAATTGTTCAAAGCAATCAATTTATGGGAACACCAGCTGAAGATCCAAATTTACACCTTGCTAGTTTTCTAGAATTGTGTGCTACTTTTAAATATGATGGAGTGTCGAATGATGTCGTTAGACTTCAACTTTTTCCTTTTTCACTAAGGGATAAAGCTAAGATGTGGTTAAACTCATTATCACCTAGATCTATCAGAACTTGGGGAGACTTATCACAAAAAATTTTTTATCTAAATCTTTTCCACCTTCAAAAACTGCTAAGCTTAGAAACATTATTGTATCTTTTTGTCAGTTTGAAGTGGAACCAATTTATGAAGCCTGTGAAAGATTCAAAGATCTCTTTAGGAAGTGTCCACACCATGCATTGTCAGATTAGTTAATAATTCAAACTTTTTATAATAGATTGGTTGGATCTCTTAGATTGATAATAGAGCTGGTGGTGGATCATTAATGTCAAAATCATTCGATGAAACATATTCTTTAATTGAAGAGATGGATACTAATAATTTTCAATAGCCCTCTGAAAGGGTAAATCCAAAAAGAGTAGCTAGTATTCATAACTCTGATCCAATATCTATGTTAGCTGCCCCAATAACCGTTATATCAAAGAAGTTAGATCAATATGGAATGAATTATTCTCAGACATCACCTGTGCTTGAGGAAAACTCATTGAGACAAATGATAGAGTCTTAATCTTCTTATGAGACCTTAAATGCAATAAATAATTGTTCTAATAATCCTTATGCTAATTATTATAATCCTGGTTGGAAAAATCATCCAAATTTTAGTTGGAGTAATATTAACTCTAATGCTACAAATCCGCAATAGGGAAACAATGATGTAAACCCATTAGGAAACTCCAACAATTAAGCAAATCCAACTTATAAACCTTATTAGCTTCCAGGTTTAATAATTTGTAAAGTAAGGAGAAAAAGTTGTCAATGGAAGAATTGATATTGTAACTTGGAAGCCGATTACAAAGTCAAGGAGCTACAATTAGAAATATGGAAAATCAATTAGGATGTATTGTTATTACAGTTAGCAATAGACATCCGGGAAAGTTTCCTAGTAATGTTGAAGTAAATTTTAAAGATTAGAAGAAAAAACAAATTAAGGCTATTCAACTGAGAAGTGGAAAAGAATTAGAAATCAGAGTTCAAAAAAAAGTGGAAGTTGAAATTGAAAATAATGAGGTGAAAAATGAAAAATCTGGTGAAGATTTTCATTTTGAGTCAGAATGTTCTATTAAACTAATGAAAATTACAGTTGAAAGACCACCATGTCCATTTCAACAAAGATTGAAGCAAAAAAATAGAGAACCAGTTTTCAAAATGTTTAGAAATATTGAGAAAATTAACGATAAATATTCCATTTGTTGAAGCCATGGAACAAATGTCAAGTTATGTGAAGTTCATGAAGGATATACAAATAAGAAAAAGAAGTTTGTAGATAATGAGACTGTTGTACTCAGTGAAGAGTGTAGCGATATAATTCAGAAGAAGCTTCCTGAAAAACTTAAAGTTCCTGGAAGTTTTACTATTCCTTGTGTTATTAGAGAAATATTTTTTGGAAAAGCATTATGTGATTTAGGAGCCAGTATTAATCTTATGCCTTTATCAATTTTCAGAAGATTGGGTTTAGGTGATATTTCACTTATAACTATAACTCTTCAGTTAGCTGATCATTCAATTACTTATCTTAAATGAGTTATAGAAGATGTTTTGGTAAAAGTTGATAAATTTATCTTTTTTGTGGATTTTATTGTATTATATATGAAGGAAAATAAAGAAATTTCTATCATTTTAGGAAGCCGATTCTTTGCCACTGGAAGAGATTTGATAGATGTACAGAAAGGAGAATTAACTATGAGAGTTAGTGATTAAGAGGTTACATTTAATATTGCAAAATCAATGAGACATCGTGCAAAAGAGCAAGAGATTGAATGCTTCAGAATGGATATCAAGCAATATTTAAGCCATGAATATTTCAAGAAGACATTTGAAAAAGAATTTGAAAACGAATATTTGGAATATCAAGATGAGGATAAAATTTAAGATGAATCTACGGGAGTGAGTAAAGAAGATTTAGATTATGTTCAGGAAGAAATTGAAATGTTAGATCCTACAGAAAGTAATAAGAATTTGATTTCATCTATTGAGAAACCATCTGAACTAGAACTAAAAACACTTCCTACACATTTAAAGTATGCATTCTTAGGAGATTTATCTATATTACCTGTTATAGTATCCTCAAAATTAACCAATACGTAGAAATAACAGTTGTTATAAATTTTGAGAAGATATAAGAAAGCCTTTAGATGAACATTAGCTGATATTAAATGAATCAGTCCTTCAATTTATATGCATAGAATTTTATTGGAAGATCAACATGAACCAAGAGCTGATCCTCAAAGGAGATTGAATCCTATTATGAAAGAAGTTTTTAAGAAAGAGGTTTTAAAATGGTTAGAAGCTGAAATAATATATCATATTTCAGACAGTGCTTGGGTGAGTCCAATTCATTGTCTTCCAAAGAAAGGAGGTGTGACTGTTTTGAAAAATGAGAATAATGAATTAATACTAGCAAAACAAGTCACTGGATGACAGATCTGCATAGATTATAGAAAATTAAATTCTGCCACTAGGAAGGATTATTTTCCTTTACCCTTTTTGGACCAAATGTTAGATAGGTTAGTTGGGCAAGATATTTTTATTTTCTAGATGGATATACTAGTTATCATCAAATACATATTACTTCAGAAGATCAAGAAAAAACAACATTTACTAGTTTTTATGGAACTTTTGCTTTCTGGTGAACGTCATTTGGATTATGTAATGCACCTGCAATATTTTCAAAGATGTATGATGTCAATTTTGAGTGATTTAATTGAAAAAAGGATTGAAGTATTTATGGATGATTCTTCTGTATTTGGAACTTCATTTGAAATATGTCTAAATCATTTAGAGAAAGTTCTAGAATAATGTGAAAAGACTAATCTCATATTAAATTGGGAAAAATGTCAATTTATGGTTGCATGAGGAATTGTGCTTGGGCATAAAATTTCAAAAAATGGCATGGAAGTAGATCGTGCAAAAATTCAGGTTATATCAAACTTACCACCACCTACTACTGTAAGAGGAGTTAGGAGCTTTTTAGGACATGCTGGATTTTACAGGCGATATATTAAAGATTTTTCAAAAATTACTAAGCCCTTATGCTAACTTTTGGGAAAAAGATACAAAATTTGACTTTAACCAAGATTGTCTTAAAGCCATTAAAACTTTAAAGGAAAAAATGATCACTGCTCTTATAATTGTTTCACGTGATTGGGAGAAACCTTTTGAATTAATGTGTGATGCTAGTGATTATGTAATTAGAGCTGTTTTAGGACAAAGATATGATAAGATTTTTAAAGTCATATACTATGCTTGTAAGACTTTTAATGATGCTCATATTAACTATACCACTACTGAAAGAGAGCTATTAGCCATTGTTTATGCTTTTAATAAGTTTAGGTCATATCTGATTGGAGCTAAATGTGTTGTGCATACTGACCACTTGACTATTAAGGATGTGAAACCAAGATTAATAAGATGGGCACTTCTGATGCAAGAGTTTAATTTTGTAGTAGTTGATAGGAAAAAGACTGATAATCAAAATGTTGATCATCTATCTAGGCTAGAACAAGAAGAAATACTTGATTTGGAAAAACAATCAATGAAAATATTCCTGATGAACAACTTTATGTTGTAAAAGGATAGGAAATACCTTAGTATGTTAATATTGTAATTATATTTTTAGTGGTATTTTACCATATGAACTAACAAAACAACTGGAAAAGAAATTTATTCATGATGCAAAATCTTATTTTTGGGATGACCCCTATTTATATAAACAGTGCAAAGATTTAGTAATGAGATGATGCGTGTCTTACAAAGAAATTCAGGAAGTTATCCAAAAATTTCATGATTCTGAATTTGGAGGTCATTTTGGGAACTATAGAACTGTTCATAAAATTTTACAATCTGGATTTTATTGGTCTACTATATATATATATATATATATATATATATATATATATATATATGAACATGTGATTTGTGTTAGAGAGTAATTGCGCCACTCAACCTTCCTGACTTACTTGAGCCCATAAGTGACTTGACTCTAGCCGGACAACCACAGTGACTTGACTCTAGCCGGACAGCCACCCCAGCCACCAAAAACACCATGCATGAGAGGTCTCATATGCCTTAAACCCAAAATTGAACCCACCTGAGATGGCCAAGCCCCATTGGCCACTAAAGCTCTTCTTCCCTCCACTTAAGTGGCTTCTCTGCTCTCATGGCTAGCCCTGATGGCAGTCATGGCTAGAGCCATAAGAAGGACCTCCCACAACCAAAGAAGAAAAAAAACGCTCAAACCCTAACAAAACTCTGCCAAATTTTTTCCATACCTTCTAGCAACCTTGCAAAGCCTATCTCTACCATTCTCCAGCCACCATTTCCACTGTCTATGCTTAATTTCTCAACCAAAAATTAGGAGCTTCCATGGTCATACCATCAAGTGCCACTCCAAATGATTGTCCCATAAGCTTCACCAGAGTCAAAGAAGAATTCCCGAACAAAAGCTGCATCATTTTAAGCACTCTAACATAGTCCAAGACTAGACCCGTGCCACCCTTCAATCGAGCTCATACTCAGACCCAATCCCTGATTAAATTGACACTTTGAGGAGGTTTGTTAGCTCACAACAAAGCTCAGGAATGGAGGTTACGCCTCTTGGGCTTTTATGGATCAAAACACCTCTTAGACTGAGGTATGGATCAAAACACCCAAATATGAGCTATGTTTGGGCTTTTATGAAGTGAACTTGTATTTTATACTTGATCAATCATAAAGATAGGTTCGACATGACTAGATGAAGTTGTATGAACAAACCCCACTTAATTTGGTTGAGAATTGAGAGAGAAATTAGTTTTAAAAAATGAACAGTTTAAGGGTTAGGGCCATTGGGGTCGATGACCAGGAGTCGTCCGATCACGCGTGTATCAGACAGACGGTTCAGATTAGGCCGGATGAGAGGATGGAACATAAAGTGGCTACATGGATGGCGGCATGAAATAACGGAGCGATGCGTGGGCTTCAACGACTGCCTAGGATGAGACGGCTGCCACGTTTTTAAGTAAAAAATAAGGGATTTAATTGTTTTATTTAATTATGTTATCTTAGAAAATGCATAACTTTGTGTAGAAAAATGCTGAAAAAAAAACCCCCTCTTATTCGGTGAACAGAGAAGAACAATGTGGAATAAAAATTAACATTATTTGACTTATATTTTATTTTTTAATTAAATCGTAACTTATTAAATACTAATCCCCATGAGGTGAAACTTTTGAGTTTTAAACTCCCTATCCTTAGGTGTGTTCTCTGATTTTTCCAAAGTCAGATAACACCTTTAAGTGTGGAAGCCCTAATTTTCAAAGTAAATCACCTCAATTTGTTTAAAAAAATTATAAAAATTAAAATATAAATCAGAAAAATACAAAACTTATTTTGGTAGGTTCATTGTGATCAAAGAACCCTAGGAAAAATATAAAATGGATTTAAG